>LGAG01000382.1:145875-168840 GCA_001278395.1 Lerema accius
TTGTCGAAAATTTAAAGCTATTTTTAATAACAATGCGATGCGTGGTTTGTTTAAAAATGTTTTAGCTAATATTAGAATACTTAGTGCGTCTGTATGTATAAAAACTAATGTACATATTGTGTATGGCATACGGTGCAAAATTGAATACTATTGTACCTAAGTATCACTGTATTGAACAAGGTTTGATACTAAGTACCTAGGTACGAGTAGGTACTCGTACAAAGGAAAAGTCGAAAAAAGGTCAAGTAGGTACTTAACCCTATACCTACGAGTTTGTAGATTTACGTATCTAAGAAAGGGGGAGGGGGGATTTATAATTATAGACATCATTGTTATGGTAACACTCTAATCCAAGCTATTGAATGACAATACTTTCTAGAGTTGAAAATAATAAAAATATAATGTAGGTGGCAGTTTAAAAATAGTGAAATAAGTTCCCCATGTGATCCGGTGCGACACACAAATAGCGCCGATACGGGGCAGATGCGACCCGTAACTGTCAGGGTTTGATTCCCGACACCTGTTGTTTTCGAACTCTTCGATTACGACCCATTAGCGACTGTCGCGACATTTAATACTATTGAAGAAGCATTCTTCATGTTTTAATATTGGAGTACCTACTGATGGATAGTTTGTTTATGTTAATAGGTAGCTATAGTTTTCTCATCGGAGTATGGGTCTGAAATGTCCCATAGCTCGGGTTTATTAGGGTCGGGGTCATAGGTGGCCGGTGCGAAATTGAGAGGGTTAATAGTTTACTACCTTGAACAAATGTAATATTATTTTTTTAAACTAATGTACCTACAGATGAAAAAAATAATTTAGGTATTTTGATTTTTTAAATGATCATCACTCTTATTACTGTAGTAAGTAACTGTTATCACGCAACCAGTAAAGTTAGGAAGGTTATAAAAGTTTGCGATAATTAAGAAGACTGCATATCAACACTTACGTAATATTTTCAATTTTACACATTTTATTATTAACATAGAGAACATTGAATTGATCTGTACAAAATGCAACAGGTAGAAAATTCGCCATCTGTCACATTACAAATATGGAACTAGATGTTTCCATAATAAATCAATTCTTTAGTAATAAAAAAAATATATATTGATGTTGTCATAGCAACAGTGTATACAACGACACAACAATAGCAAAACGGAACGCTAAACAAATCCGTAAATCCGATGATAGCCACTTGACGGAAGAAAAACCGCGGAGAAGGATCCGATTACCATAACAACGGTGTCGAATGGGATTCCGAATCGACAATCTGACAAATTCACAACCGATCGACAGGGGAACACAAAAGTGCCCTTTTTCATGCAAATTCGGGTTTTCTTTCGCGCGATTTTTTTCATGGAAACTTCCGCCTATTTTCCCGCTCAGCGCGCTTCCGGCGGGGGCGCCAGGGTTGCCAGATAGGGGTAATTTGCCTGCGATAAATCTGGAATATTGGGGAATATTGAGCTGCGGTGAGTGAAAATATTTTCACCTTTTTTAACTTCGTGTCAGTATTTAAGACTAATATTTTTGTGTCAAATATTTTTAGATGCATAATTATGTTGTAATGTTTTAATTGAATGCTGATTTTTTTTTTAATTACTCTTAATTATTTACTTATGGTTTAAATGGAATACTATCGTTATAACTTAATTTGCTCTATTTTTTAGTATAGAAAGCATGAATTAATTAAAATATTAAGTTGAAAAATTGAAGCTTTAGAAAAAATATAATGGTGCAGTAGGTTAGTTGAACTGATACATTTATGATGACGGGAAATTGAAAACCGAAGAAAAGTATGGTATGGATAAAAACGTAATACCGTCAGCATCCGAGATCCGTCGCTGCCGACCCTACCGTTCGGAAATCGGATAACTTGCATGTGCTGTGTACTGTACTCCGCCTCATTGATTCCGTGGGAAATTGTCATATTTACATTTTTATACTCTTTATTCACTCCTAAAGCCTGGCGCAGTACATATTTTAAAGTCGAAAAATGTAGGGCTAAAACTTTTCATAGTAAATTTCTATTATGAATAGTAAAATCTAGGGATTGTTTAAGAGAATATTTGTTAAGGATAAACACATTTAACCATGAAATTAACAAACAGACAAACACACCATTCAGTCTTAATCTTAAACTTTTTTTCACTTTGTTTACCAGCTACCAGTATGGAAAAAGTCTTCATTTATATCGATCAAAAACAGTACCTAGTACACCTTACTAAAACGCATCAGCATCAGCTCAAAAAACTTCCCTGCGATAGTTCTTATAGCTTAAAGTAAAGCACTTCACTGCAGAGGAGCGAGAGCAGAGGTCTACAACCTACCGATGCCGGTGGCAAACCGACTTCCTCAGCCAAGACACGTTGCATAACATCATCAGTGGGCGACAGATTGCATCCGAGACGGGCCCCACTTCCTCGCGGGGGTCACGGCCGGCGCACCGTGCCCGACACACATTCATACGATCAGATGTGTTATCAATTTATCACCCATCATATGGTCTGACGATAAAAGCAGGTACCTATATACTAAGTGCATTTCATTTGGTTATACTCGCACATCACAGTTATCAATTTCTTATTAAATACTCGTATATATTTTGGGCAATATCCGTCTAACGAACAGAGAAGAAATAGTGGTCATGGTCGTCCATTAATATCAGTAACATTAAAGACACCCCCGATGCGTTTTGGACTGAAAGAGAAAGAATATGTATAACTTATCACAACGGGTACGACAGTTGCTTTGCCTGACAGCGAAGAACAGAGAAGAAATGAAGAAATAGGTACTGGTGGGAACAGGATTAATCTTTAGCTGGTTGGTCAAGCATGAGACTAGTGATACAGATGAAGAATCATTCAGCACACCGTCAATTAAAGGGTAGCCTTCATCTGATGGAACTCGAGACTGATTGATGGTTAAAAAACATTTTACATGTGAAATTGAATTTATTCAGATCAAAGATCCGCTGCATAATCCAATATCAAACAAATTACAGCCGTCTACCTGCGCTCGTATCAAAATTTTAATCTGTCGCGATATCTCCCGCCATCTATTGAAACCTTAAATCCAATTTCAATCTGCAAAACTTACAAACTAATAAAAGTTTTCACGTTTACCCTTCTACAAATACGAAGTCGATCTTATGACGAGCGCGATAAGGGTAAATGTTGATCGCGGATTTAGTTATTAAACTGTAACGTGTCGTTTGTAAAAGTGCAGTGCAGTTATTTGTGTCGCGATTACGTTGGGCTAGGACTTTATGTGGGCGGAATAGAGGCGAAAATCGTTTGGTAAATCGCGTCTAATATGAAGCGTTCGGTGTTTGGTAGTAGTGGATGTTTTTGCTGGAAATGCCGAGTATTCTACGTGAGGTTCCCACCGCGGGCCTGGCCGGCCGGAATTAAGACGGATTCCTGGTCCGAATTAGCGAATCACCTGTCTAATTACCGGCCGAATTCGGAATCCGATTTTTTAAGAGTTCAATTTATGATAACAAATCTTGTCAAGCGTTTTTCGGTGAGACGTTTTAAGGGTCAGGTTTGATTTTTTTTTGTGTAGATCGTCTTATGCATTTTGCTGCAGTTTATAATAGAAAAACATAAATTGAATTTAGTACAAGATAATAATATAATGAACTTCGTGATGGTGTTGGGCTTGTCTATAGGCGACGGTTACTACTTCATATCAGTTGAACTATCTGCTTATTTCTTCAGCCCCTCAGCCAATACAACAAGACGAAGAGTAACGTACGAAGATACCCGCAAATTGAGCCTCTTTTTACCAGATCTAGTTGGTCGCGGACAATGGTACCCCTGCCCTAACGACCGCGTCCGTCCCGTGTCGATCGCGTGACGTAAACGCCATGACACGTCACGTCACGCCTGCACATGCATGCGAGAAAAAGCGGAGAAATGTATCATTCCATTATTTATGTGACTTTCGTTCCAATTGGATAGCGTTCGATATAGTTTTTGCGTCTGACCAGCAATTAAAAAAAGAATTAAGCTGTGGTAGTGGTAATGAGCCACTCGATCAAGGGGATTTATGAACACTTCGAGTTACATTTCAATACGCTGGGAACATTTCAGTTGCAAAAAGCATCACCTATGTTGCTAAGCAAAAAATTGATCCTATAAATCAAATGTACGTAGCCAGCTAGTCATAAGAGTTATTGGTCGTAATGACCCAAACAGACAATGGGATTGTTTCGTTAAAGAAGCAATATTGATGGTTTATCAGATAAGCCATGAACTGCGATAAAAATACAGACAACTCGGGTAATTAAACTTCAGTTTAACTTTGAAAACTGAAATTCAACGTAATCCCGAATGACCGTAACTGAAACTTTGTTTAGTGATGAAATTAAACTTAGACTACTTCCTATACAAAAATGTTACCGCATAAGCTATTACGTAGGTAGATAATTCATTACGGGTCCTAGCAAGAACGTATTTCTTTTACGTCAATACTTATAATTACGTCAATTCTTACTGGTTCGAAAGCAAACCTGAAAAGAGCTTCGATGTAAGAGCTATTCAAATGAAGTTTGTGGGATTTCCACACGTAATTATGGACTGCTAGAATGATTTTTCATAATGATTCTCGAATTTTAATATTTATATATCTGCGTACTGTTTTATATTCGCTTAGAAAAGTCCATAGCTTTAATTTATGCCATAAAGTTTATAATATTATACCTAATAACAACACAATCTTCTTAGACATGACATTATCATCGAGGCGCCCATCAGCTGTGTTCTACGAAATAAAAACGCGAGTTCAATTCAGCGCGAAACACTCAGGCGGCGCGTTCAAAGCGACAATTTGGACAATTAAAAGGCCTGGGATCGCGCGCGTCGCGGCCGGCCTTGGCTGGAATCCAGGCCTCCAGGCCGAGACCGGTCCCGTCCGTGGCCTGCCTGTTTTTACCGACGAGCATGGTACAACGATTGCTAGTACGGACTGCCGTTCCAAAGGTGTTAAGTTCGATTGTAAGGCAGATGTTAGAATGAATTTAAATTCTGTTTTCGCTATGATCGTTTCGAAGTCCAGGAAATCGTAGTGTGGACTATGAGTGTACCTACTGTTTTTACCGGACTGTACCTACCAGAATGAGAGTTATGTTTTTCGAGCTTATGTAAGAGTAAGCGTTGTCTATAGCACGCTCTACAGTCCATCGACTTGTCAGATTCGAATGAATGTAATATAATAGATCTTTGTTTATTTTTTTAAAGACTTAATAAACAAGATTGAACCCTACTACCTCCTTCCCTCGATTCAAATGAAGGTGCTAGAAATCATTTAGGTAAGTAAGTTTCTCGGCGGCCATAAAAACAATTTTTATAGCCGTTTTCGTCAAATCGTTAAGGTGAGAAAAAATTGAACCCGGTTTTAAGCTCCCATAAAATTACTTCTATCGCTCGTAATATCGAATCGTAATGTATGAATCTGTATTTATTACTATAAAATTGTTTGGAAATACCTATGTCTGTAGCACGTACTTACTTTAAAGAATGCTGTAGCTACTTCGCCTGAAATCATCTTTTAACTTAATAAGTAATGTTTGGCGTCTGTGACCTATGGTAGTAGGCCCCCAAACACTCTTTCTTCTTCTTCTAACAAAATAAATTTTAATATGCGTTAAAAAACCTTCCACAGATGCATTGTTCACTTTAACTACCTAAACGAGAATATAGAATATTTTAAAATCTGGTCTAATTTTAATTATCCAAACGTAAGTAGGTACTCATCAGGAACCCTCTGATGTTAGTTTAACTCGTCCTTTTTTTTTCGAAATAAGTTTATTATTTTACTTACAAATAATATTCTTATAGCAAGAGAATACCTGTAGATAAAGTCACGGGCATTAATTATAGTCCCCGCGTGCAGTGACCGGCTAGGTATGAGGTACACACATAAGTCACCGTTTTATGGATCGTAAAATTTTAGGAGCCCATCACTAGTTGACTCTATCTGTTTTGTCAAACGATCGATTCTTAAGAGGACTACATTCGAATTTCGAATTGATGTGGGTTTACGACACAAAAACGATCGTAATTATCGAAAGTTTTGAATTTGGAATGAAAACATAAAGATGTGTAGATAGCGTCCATTTTTGAAAAATGTTCCACTGATGTTAATTCATTTGCTTTTTTTTCGTTTTATTCCCATTTTTTTTTAATATTTCGGTAGGTTTGTACAACTAACCAGCCTTAGGATACTAGGTTAAGTAGTAAATAGACTAGTGTATAGCCATCATGCTCTCCCCGCGTGTCGCTGCAGTGAGTGGCGATGTCAATTGATTCCATTGTGGGATAATGTCGATCAATCCGCTCTGATTGCACCGATCCTTAGCCAATTGAGTTCGGCTTAATGGGAACAGTTGTTCGTCCGTCAATACAGGACTGGGACATACTATCGGAGTATTACAAATATGATTCTTGTACTTCGGTTTTGTACCATTTCCATGTTTGAACCTGAAGCTAAGAAGAGACTACGAAGTGATGGGTCCAGGGTTCCATTCCGGGAAATTAAATTTAAAAAGTAATACCATTGAAGATTTCTGTGTTCCTAGAAAGCAAGTGCTTCTGTGATATTAACTAAGTAATATAAAAAAGTAACATTCATAATTACTAAGTGACACCCATGAAAAGACTAGCAACGTCAATTGCATCAAAAACAAAAAAAAAACAAACATTAGCACTCGATTCCAAATTCAAATTAATAAAACATGTCGGAGTTCGGAAAAAGATTTGAGAATTTTAGCGTCCGGAAATCGGAGGGCGGAAACAAAGATGGCTCACTTAAGACATCGAACGTGATCTGTTTCCTGAAAAAACACTTTAAGTACCTCTTTACCTGTGTTCTCTACCCTCCGTCTACCCTCCGAGGGGACAAAGAATAAGATGTTCAAATCGCGGTCACAAACTTTCATTGAGACTCATTCCCTTTTCTTTTCTTTCTTTGTTGTTTGGTCTTTGAACACAGATATTTATTTTATTCGGAGTAACTGTCGACGTTGTTTGAAAGTTTGTTATGATAGAGCGATACTATGGTTTGATTTTTTTTTGATAATAATCTTTCTTTTTAGTTGCAATTATTGTATCATGTAAGTAGTTTTTTACTATTAACCATCCCCCTCCCTTTTGGACAATAAAAGTAATCAAATACTTTTTTATTTGTTTTAAATAAATAAGTTAAAGAGCCCCTGGGCATTTACTTAAATAAAACTTTACTTTATATTATTAATTTTACCTGTAAACCTTTTAAGCGATATTTTATATTACGTTGCTCTAAAAAGTGCTAAAAAGTACGCGAAGTGGTTTAATACTGTTTGACGATACAGTGTGAATTGGAAATAGTCAATATCGAGCCACCCTTTATATGTGAAGATCTTGTTTTTATGTAGATATACACAGGGTGATTTGATTTCACGAAAATAATTTTGTTTTATTTTATAACACCCTTAAAAATTTGGATTTTACGCGATTACTACAATGGGCACGAGGGAGTAATGAAGTAATAAAAAAAACTTTGACAAATGTTATTATCTACGAGTATAAGTACATATTTATCGGCCGCTTTTCTGGAAATTCAAAACAATATTTAAGTATTTTAAAGACACAAAATCATGTAAAAAAATAGAGTTCCGTCTATCTTAATTTCGTCCATCTCAAGAATAGAATTAGATTTATGGTACAAATCACGCCACAAACCAAGTGAACGCCTATAATCGTCTCAAGTGGTCCGGTACGGAGGAACCGCTGTGCCGCGGTGCAACATTGTCGGCGACAGTGACGGCTAAAGAGTGACTCATTGGCACAATTACGATAATTGCGATTAGCAATGCCACTACAACATACATTGCGCCCAAATGATCGTTATTGATTGCACTACCAATGTTTTAATTGACGATGAATGGTGCCGCTTTTGATATGCTGGCTTAAACACATCCGAGTTGGTACGTTGTTTTTTTGATGCAGGTTTCTTGTGTGCCATTATAGACTGTTGGTATGGAGTGCTGTGTACTATCACACTATAAACTGGATTTTTTAATAACTGGCAAATGTCAATATCAATGTCAACTGTCTGTCATTGGAGCCTTCCGTCTGACGTGTTTGTGGCGTTTTTGTGCATTAAATATTTAAAAATAATATATACCTATAACATTAAGATTTCCAACTTTATTTATTGAACTAATAAATTTTATTGTATCCACAGCAATCGCGCCTTTTTTTTCAATGACGAGATTCAATATCAAGTACAAAATTTACAAGCAATAAAATGGAGAAACTTGGCTGACAACAAGCGAAAGAAAATATATTACATTACAGCCGTCATAACTGTTTACAAAAAGTATTGGTAACGCGTGTACCAGTAGTGGGGCACAGTGACATCACCCTGTTGGGGCATGTCACACTACACTAATAAAGTCTCCGATCCACAATCGTCTTCTTCTTTGATGTTTTGATCCGGACGGGATACGCCAAATTGACTAGACTTGGCGATGAACCACTAACCAATCCTTCTGTGGTATCGCTGTCTATATTGTATTGACGTTTTTGTTACAAATGGTTTTATATACGAAAGCCCAGAAGCTATTAACTGGGCTCCATATTATCCACAATAATAAAAACAGATTACATTATTTCGCTTTTATATTGTACAATTTTTACCAGCAAAAATATATTTTTTGTACATTAATTATTTCCATTTGACATAAGACGAAGATCATTAGCGGTAGTCACCAATGATTGATAGAGGCGCTATATTTTAGATCTAATACAATGAAACTCTAAAAATAAACCTACTTTCAGTCCTACGTCCCTTTTAATGTAATTAGCGTGACAGTAATGCAAAAAGTGACTCGACGGAATGAATAATGAATGCAAAATCAAACGTCGAAAAAAAAAATTCAGTCTATGGCTGGACGCGTTTATTGAGACGGTAATTGATACAAATTACCGAAGCCATTATTGGAGCGTAAAAAATAAATTGGTGTATGAAAATAAAAAGGCGGGGTGTGTGGAAAGGCAGTGGAAACAAATTAATAATTAATTTTCGCCCTGCGTTAAGCTGGTTTCTCACCGTTGACGAACATGTTAGAAAATTGTAAAAAAAATATTTGCGATTTTTTTATTATTGTAATTTTTAACATTATTCATTATCATTATTTTTTAATTTTATTGTATGTTAATTATGATCAAATTTTTAAACTTTATTTTCACATTTTTGTAATAATCATTGCAATTGGAAAAATTGCAATTTAATTTATGAACTTGTCAATGACATTGACACATGATACAAACGTTTTTTTTTATATTTTATTTTTTTTGAAGATTTTTTATTTCTCTTTTGTCTTGAAGACAAATAGGTAATCTTTTCGATTACCACTCACCATCTCATCATTCGTTTGCTCCTATATCGGTTATTTACGTAAAAAAATAATTTTAAATTCTACAACGCAACTTATTAACTTAAATAATGCCAACATAAACACGTTTAACGGAAACACTTGCAGCATAATTATACTTACTATATAATTGTAATTGATTGTTGAGTTGATCTATTGTTCTCATTATATCGTTTCATCGCTCGCAGTAGGGCACCGGTACCCAAGTTAGGGTCGATCCGAATTGTTACGAACTCAATTCGTTCAGAGCGGGAAAGTTAAAAATTGTCTCCAACGTTTGTTTCCTCGTTTTAGGAGAAAGTTTCTCATGTATCGATCATGTCGACTGTGTTTTGTTTTATTTTTCCTTTATAACCCTTCAATTTAGTTGTAGTCACAAAGTTTGTCGAATGCGTTCTGTGTGGAAGTATTTATGACTTTGATTCTTTTCGCCATTTTTTTACTTTTAAAGTTGAATGCTGAGAGTTATATTGGTAATAAAATACTAATAAATACTGCAATTTCTGAGTTTAAAACAAAATAACACACTTAGAAGTTAAACGCTTCATCTAAGCAAAATCATCAAAAAGTTAAAAAATAATGTCAAAATATAATGTCTGTAACTTATTCATATTGGAGATTTATCGGTTAATAAATAGGCAAATATTTTTTTTTACTGGTTTTCCTAACACTAGTCGCTACTCACACTTTTCCTTTCTCGCCATTGCATAATTACCTGAAACCAACATACAAATTAATTAGTAATTGACATAACCTTTGGCAGTTAAACCAAAGTAGTACTAGATTAGGCAAAGGGTGCCAGGTTCGATTCCCGGACGGGACAAACATTTTTGTGACAGAAAAATTTTGGGATTTGATTGAGAATGTTTGTTATATCGTTTATGTAGATATGTAAATCTCATACATACATAAGTTTAAAGGGTGGGATCTAGCAGTAAACCTTAATGGTTCAGAAAATCCGCTTGACTTTACGATGTTCCACGATAAAGGATTATTATCGATTAGGTTATGCGGGTAAGCCAGTAAAAATTAAAAATAATCGCCGTGGGGTTCGTTTAGTTTATGATTTATAAATTATTTTATTTGGTTCACTTACAATATTACGAATTACGATCCAATATCTGTTATTGAGTTTCTGATGCGTAGTGGAGTATGGTATAAATATGTTATTTATTTATTTATTTTAGTTAGAGGAGTCGAGGACGAAATTCGACAAAATCTCAATATTGTAAACAATAGGTACTATAGACACAAACTATAGGTATGGAGTTATTATCTATGGTTGAGAGACGTTAATGTTCACATACAACATTCTCAACGGTTTCTTCAGAAAAGTGTGCGACTTATTTGTGCTTCAAACTATTAAAAATTCTGAAATATTCATAGTAACAAACACCTGAGTAAATATTATTTAAATAGGTAATTAAGAAGTCGTTTTAATACAAGGAAACCATTAAAAATATACGCGCTACGTGACAATGTCTTTACTAAGAAGTGGTCAAGGGTGATCGAACATCAAAGCGGACCTCCATCATAGAAAAAAAAACAAAATTTTGATAATCCAAGTTCAATAACGGCCGGAGCCTACTCGCGATGACATTAAAAAGGTTTTATTCGTCTATAAATAACAATAAAAACAACATTAAATAGTTTATTTGGCGATCAATACCTTACATTTTATAACCGTTTTACGAGCCGCTTATGGGACCCAAAATGCCTAATTTAACTTCATTAAGTGCTCGGGAAACACTAAAATTATGGTTTATAGTGCTTTTTCTTGAACCGCTAAGCATTTGGGTGAAGGGGAGAAAAGTCGCCCTTATATTTTAATTAAAAACATTATTTTGCTTGATTAGCTTCTGCAATACAAGAAATATATCACTAGTTTGCTAATTGTAAGCTGCTTCAAGCTACAAATTTAAGAATTAAGTATGCAGAAGTTTTCTTATGTCTTCCTACTTCAAAGTAGTACCAACGTGTGAAATTAAGAATCTGGATAAATAATGTACATACATTATGTAATGTTATAATTAGTCATCCTTTATCTCTAATGTCGTGTAAAAAGCTAACGACATTTTTAAGAATAATAAATATGTGTTTTTAAAATCAGTCCAGTAGTTTTTTTATCTATTTATCCACTACAGAAAAAATCAAACGTATTTTTTCCTTTTTATAAAATTAGTGTAGGCTTTCTATAGTTTTAGGTTTTTCACAATAGTAATTTATTTCAAGTTTGCATGACCTACTAAAACTTAAGTAAATAAGGCAGTAAAATCAGAGTACCCTCCATTTTATTACTACAATTCATTACTTAAATTTGTCATTAATTCCTCATGAGATTGGGTTAATATTTTGGGCTATGACGTCACGCCGAGGGGGAAAACCACCTAATTTTCGCCTGTTATCGTCCAACTTATCAACGTATCGCTTTAATAACTTTCTATATTTGACATGGAGTTAACAGATGACGAGGTGTGATAGGGGGCGCTGGCTTACGCTGGCGTGCGCCACCACTGTATTTTAAACTGTCATTGCGCTCGGCCACGTCAAACTACCACAGGATATTTATTTGGATAACCAAACGGTGTTTTTAAGTATTTGTTTACATGATAAATGCCTATGTTTATTGCCCCCGGCGCACAGGTGAAAGGGTTTTATTTACTAACTTTTGAAAGGTTACGTGAAATAATTCCCTGGCGGTCAAATAGCCGTTTTGACACGATCTTTTTTTTATAGGTTACAAGTAGGTTTAAGTTTATGACTATTTGCAATAAATAATTTAACCTAAGAATACGCAAGTCAATAATTATAAAACTATCTATCAGACATTTCTTATTAGAAATATTACGAGCCTATCGTATTTATAATCAATAAATGTAAATATAAAGTAGGTACTTTACATTAATAAAGTATAATAGAATGCTAACAACAATATAGATTTAATAAAATTAAGGACGTCTAAAGCGAAATAAATCAGGCACTCGGTCTTTTGAAATCGCTAGGCGTTATGAGTTAAAACAATAGCGTTTTATTAACGGCACAAGAAAGAGCCCAACATGTCAATATGCACGGATTAAAAAAAACTCGGTCTGAATCGATCCTTTCACACTTCGCACAATCGCTCGCGACGGTTGATTTCCGCTCCTTAAATTATTGAAGGGCTAAAAAACTTTTCATAAAGAATTGGAAGCGTCTTTTAAATAATCTTTTTTCGAATTATTCGTTATTGAACTGGTGAATGGGACGGAACTCGCTCATTCGGCCCGGTTCGAATTTCGATCGATTCATTCGATAAGTGACCTCGTTTGGAAGGGATATCGCTTATTTATCGATTGAGCATCGAATGATCTAATCAAAGGCATTCGACAAACGGCCAATTTGAATGGGCTCTTGTTCGGGCGTGCGTGCGATATTTTTGTATTTCAGTGACGTCATTTTATTCCTTTTCATAATTTCTCGAATTATTCCTATACCTTTGCGCCTACTTTCATCTTTTAGTCTTTTATCTCATTTTTATTAGCCATTGAAGTAAACGTAGCGTAAACAGATTAATATGAGCTAAAGGCAATTCTATAAATTCTTGCACATATTTCATTAAAAGTCACCGGGGCTCAGTCGAATCCGAGTATTAAATAATATGTTATCCGATTTTATTTATCACAACGTAGGTCGTAAAACGAAAAATTTTAATTCTTATGCGGAAATTCCCGTTGATCCTCGTAAACTCTAAATTTAAGCTACGGGTCCGATCAGAAATAGACGAGCGTATCTGATCAGTGACATTCGTTTTGAGAAAGAAAACAACAAATCTATAAGAACTCATAAAGTGGTCATAAACACGAAGGAGGTAATAAAAAATCAGTCCGATGTCGTGTTTCAGCTGTCGCGCGCTATTTCCGAACGCGTTCGGCTTCGAAAATCGAACGCCATCGAACGCGGGATCGCAGACTATATACCTACCAGTACTTGTGGATCGTTTTAAAATTAGAATACCAAAGTCTGAATTTATGTTCAGCCAGTTTTGCAATAACAATACATTTTTATATGCCATTTTTCATCTGTTATAAATTAGAAATTTCGATGTCTGTCTTTTAATGATTTGTTTGATTAATTGTTTTATCTACTTCTGAGAGGATAAAAATTACAAAATATATTACCTATTTGAAAATTATTTTGAATATAATTTTAAATTTGTTTGTCTTTCGTGATTCTGCATCTACAGTACCTAGACAATTTTAATGGACTCTACTTTTTTATTTTTAAAAGACATATTAAAATCTTAACTTCAATGTAATTTTGTCATAACTTTTCACATTTTCCCCTTTTTTCGGAATTAAATAATTTGTGACTTCCAATTTTTTTTATAATGTCCCTTGAGAGCAACTAACCAGTAACTGTCCGGCTTCTGTCCTCGGCCCTTCGATTTCTGTTTTCATTAAAATAACAACAGTGGTGACGACGGTCCGTTGTCCGCGTGTTTCGTTTCTGTCGTCAATCGCTTATAAACTGCTCGCATGGTTTCATAACATAGGAATACTACATTATTTTCGTATCAAAGATGAATATTTTACCATCGGCTATAAGCGAGTAACGAAGCAAATCTATCTTATTAATATATTTTTATGTTAAAAAAGATAGTTTATACCTACACCTTATGCGGATCTTAATAACCATCTTGTACAAACCAAAAAAATTGCTTAATTATCCCGACTTCATCATAATACGCGTATGGTGATTTGGTCATAAAGAAAGGGACTAAGGCGATCTACATGGATTAGCAGACTAGATTTTAATTAATTTTTTTCTATAGGTAGCTTTTTATTTTATGTCAATAAACTACAGATTAGGTACTTATTTAATTTATTTACGAATAATTTGTCGATTAATCTCGGTTTCAAGTGTGATCGCTTACCATTCAATGGTAAGGCAGGGGAACGACGCGTTCCGTGCCAAGTGGGTGAGTGTCAATGGAACAGGACCGATTTATAAGTTTTTTAGCTCTTCGTATTGTCTCGAAAAATGTATGTAAATAATGAGATACGACAGCCTACAACACCGGGAGAGCTGGGCAGCTATGACGGAACTGTTTCGGAATGATGGAAAATGCCGCGAATACGTCTTTATTGGGGCTCACGTTTCCTGACTGGGATTGAAACTCCTATGATGGGTCCTACTGCTAGGCTAAAAATGCTAAAAAAAGGCTAAAAAAACGATTTGCAGTCCAAAAATGTTACAAACATCAAAAATGGCAACTCATATCTTGATGTCATAATCCAGCTTGAATCACATGTGCATGATTTTAATAACTACAAAAAAAAAGTAAATTTGCAAAACATTATGAGACCATAATAACATAGACCATAGAGCAGAGCTCACATTTTCGAAATTTAAAAAAGTTTAAAAATGTTGTACGATTATTATAAAGACTAATCTGTCAATATGAGGTCTGTACGAAAGATGAGAATGATTCGAAAGGAATCCTAAAGATGTCTATTAGACGGAGTGACATCGACAATATCGACATAGCGATGATAGCTGCGATCGAGTCGGCTGTGGGAATAGCTCGTCCGTCTACGATTGAATTCAATAAAAATATTTGTAACATGTAAATATGGCATGGAAATGAAATGTAGTAGCGTGTAAAAGATATTATATGCCACTGTTACAACGTTTTTTTTTGTAATTTGTGAAATGTAAGTGTTTAATTCTTTCTCTAAATTTTAATTATGAAGAACCTAGATAATGATTATTAAAAAATGCTTATTTGGGTAGTTAAAAAAAATATAATAGTAAGTAGGTATATAAAAGTAAGTAGGTATATTCAATTTCAAATTTGAAAGAAAATTGATCTTAGTGTTGCTGAAGGGTGAATAGGTACTTACCACATAGGTTTACAAACTACACTCACTTCATTTTTCACAAATATACCTAACTCGTAAAAATGATGTATGAAAAAGTAAAATTATGTAGGTAGGTAGTTAGAGTTACTTAAGTAACTCCGCCAAATTTTTCACTAATAGCATATCACGTTTTTCACTAATAGTAAGTAGGCGGTTATAAACAACATTTTATTAGTACCGCGTAATTTATTTTAATACCTAATAAATATTAGATTACAAGAGCGAAACCCGGTGAAATTACTGGTACCCAATAAATTCATATCACACTAAAGTTTCGTAACGAAAATCATTAACTGACAAACATCGTAAAGTGGAGGAGAAATAGAACGCATTCTCCCGGTTTATATTTAAATTTAAAATCCGAACGCGCGACATATTTTTAAAAGTTCGAACGGCGACACTTAAAACTAATCGCTGTTTTCGATTCTGGCGCGTCTTTTGAAAGAGTTCGAATGCGCGTTCTAATTTTGAAATGTTTTCGATATTGGAACGGCTGGCGGTCGAGTCGATCGGGAGGAACGATTGCTGTGAAAAACAGTTGAAAACTGTTGTTTTTGCCTGAGATCATCGATAAATGAAAAACCTTAAAAATGTAAATAATGTTTCATAGTTCCGAAATCAAAACTTTGATAATTTTTCTTTATACTAACCTAACCTAACTACTTGTATAGCATCAACTAAATCCTTAAAAAACAACTGCAATTTAAAAAAATACCTTTACAAGTTTGCTTCTACTGTGAGCTTCACACACCTTATCACAAATAGTTTACTACAGCATCAAGCAGAAATACACGTGCATTTCTGGCAGTATGAACAGGTTGCTTTTGCTCATTCAGGCAATACTCTCTAGACTATAGACTAGTAAAATAAATTGTATGTCCATCCTTCTCTTTCCAGCTTTCGAGTCGAATAGAGTATGGCCTCCATTCTGCTAATACTTATAGAAGTACTTCAATCGAGTCTCAATAGTGTCTCGGTAGCATAATTTCACAAATATGCCAGTTCCAATAAAATACTATAATTTTATTTCTATGTTACTATACCTAGGACAAATTTTCTATTGTGTACTTCAGATTTTGTTTCTATTTTTTCTATTTATATATTTTTTTAATTTGGTGTTTTAAATTCAAATTCAAATTCAAAATCATTTATTCATATAGGTTTCAATGATACACTTATGCACGTCATCTTTTAATCTACTCCCGTTTCGTAAAGGTGCTTTAATGTGGAGGAGAAGAAACGGGGAAAAGAAATTTATTAAAAACTAGACGATGCCCGCGGCTCCGCCCGCGGAAAAGTCGATAAACAAAATATTGATTTCGTCCCAACGACCCAAGGGAACCTATAAATCGGGATAAAATGTATCCTATGTCCTATTCCTGGATGCAACCTATCTGTGTACCAAGTTTCAGCTTAATCCGTTCAACGGTTAGACCGTGAAGGAGGGACAAACATCCAAACATCCAAATATCCAAACATCTTTACAAACTTTCACATTTATAATATTAGTAGGATAACATAAGTTTTACAGAAGAGAGTTTGTCGTCAAGATAATTTGATGGTAATAGTGGGACATTTTAGTAATTCTAGCAGAATCGGGAGACTAGGCGTTCAGTCTAAGTGTGCGAACAATTTGAGATGCGTATCGCGGAAACAATAGACGATTCTGCCCTCCGCCGCACTCGTACCGTCAACAAAAACACCGCGAAATGACCATTTGACGCGACTGTTGCGCCATCTAACGATCGCAATGTCTATGGAAGTTTATTTGTAACGCAATACGTGTTTTTTAATCTATTATTGCTGAGAAGATTGCTTCCTGCGATATTTGATTTTTTTACATTTTTCATACATTTATTTTGTTTCATTTTAGATAGTAAGATAATTATTTAATTTTTACATTTTTGAGACGCTTAAATTTTTTATTATTTAGGTTTCAAGTACATTACGTTCATACACTGTTTTTGCTCACCATACCAACTTCACATTTCATAGTTCGATAGCGATCAGTCAAACATGTTGTATGACATTTTGTTGTACAATCATAAACAACGTTAAAACACTAATGAATTTGCGAAACCTTTCTTACATAAACCTTATATCGATAACGTAAGGTCTATAATCGTTTACGTCACTCTGTGTTATTACTGTATTTAAGTTTGTATCACTGTCACAATGACGTTCAATCTCATCGTTCGGAAACAGTCAAGTTTCTTTGGGCTTGAACTCTACTGTTTAGAAATGAATAAAGGATTTTGCAACTATGAGAATTATCTGGCCAGGGAAATGAGAAGGTTTCTTAGAAGCGTTTTATTGTAACATTATATGTACATACAAATATGCCTATATCGTATATATATATTATGGCTATTGATATAAATTATATCTATACATAGACATTTTCCGAATTTACGACTAAATATCTGTATCCAATTAACCTTTTAAGTTCGAACGTAAATGTCGTTTGGAATATCGCGGGCAGTAAATCTAAAACGCACACTAGCAGCTGTTGTGTATCGATAGATTGTACTTCGATTGTATCGTACTCTCCTGTCGATAGTGGCAGCACTATTTAAATTGTGGATTTTGAGGAAAATGATAATTTATCGTCTGGAAAATCGATGTAGAATATTTGACAGTTAATCTATTCCGCTTAGAAAAATCACCTCCGTATATCGAGATAAATTGATAATTAATCGTCCTTCTTAATGGAAAATGGCGCCGTGATTTCGAATGTCAATTTGAATTTTTTCGAATTCAGAATCGGATTCGTGGAATTCTTTCGCGGCGAGGATGGACATTCGACAGTGTCGTTCTATTTCCGAACGGGAAGAAGTTGTTTATTTATATTTGTTGGTGACAATAAGAGTTCTTTTGTGTGATAAAATGATAGTAAAGTGACACGTCGCATGCCATTCCGGGTTTCGTGAGTAACGTGTGTTTTGGAAATACAACCAGCGCATGAGCTATGTTTGGACTTTATGAATTCTTATTAGTTTAATGTAACGTTAGAAAAGGTTTTTTAAAAGTCGTGAGGATCGAAAAATGCATATTTAATCAATTATGATGACCTAAATTAAAAAAAAAATACCGATTTTTTTTATTTTCTTACACGTACATTTATTTGCTTAACTACAGTTGACTGAACTAAAGTAAAAGAAAACTAAGGTAGGTGCGTTAACCAAACTTAATTGACAAGTAATTTATCGAACACGAAAGAAAACCTTTCCTTTGATTCTAAGGTTATAACATAGTTAATTAAATTAACACAGAAAAGAGTATAAATCAATCATCATGAGATCAATTGGTTGCATGCAACTTTTTTATTTGATAATATTGCGTGATATGTCTAACGGACAGAATTTTCTTTAGAAATACTTAGGTAATAGTAACGTAAAGGTTAGGCTACTAATGAACATCTTATTGTAAAAAGATAGCCACTTCTTATAGCAAGTCTTAAAACACAAATATCGATACAATATTTAATTATCGCGTGATAGGTACGGCACTATAATGATACGGAACTAGTTGTTTTAGAACTGAATGAACAAGAATCGTTACTTTTTTTGCCGATTTCTTACTAAATGTGTCAATATTATCTGTGCAGTAAAATCAACCTGTTATAATATGTTTAAAATATTTGACATCACACATAAAAAAGGTGTCAAAACTGCATATATTTTGGAATTATTTTAAAACACAAAATATTAGGTTGCGTGCTTTGGTGCCAAATGTTATCTATCATAGACAACAGCTAACCTTATCGTACATAGGTATACCTACTCTGTGTAACTCAGTCATAAGTTATCTGTGTCGAATTCCCAATAAAATTCTTTTACATCCAGAATCTACAACTTACTTAGCGTTTAACAAAAACAACCATTAAATGGAACATTAATATTGTCTATGGCTTTTTCTAAAAATACTTAAAGCAATTTACGCGCCACAAAAACAGAATGACAAATCTGGCTTTACGGTTGTATTGCATTTGCTTTTCCGCTTCGAATAAAAAACTATACGAATGAGATCGAATCGTGAAGTTTTTGCCGCCAGTATTCTCTCGTGAACTAATCATAAGAACGAAGAAAAACAGATTTGTAACAATGTATTAGTATTAATACAAGACTCAGCAAAGAATTTAAGTTTCGTTAGTTACCTATTATAAAATTTAATAAGGACGTTTTGAACGAACCAAGTTTAATTTTTTTATAATAAAATTCCAAAGATACCGTACCGTAGGTACCTACCATAAACAATATTAAAATTGTAGTATAAAGAATTAGAAATAATCATGTCTTACCACTCTACTAGTAAGCAGATTATAATTCCTTACCTTACCCTGGTCTCCCAATATGAGATTGGATAGGATTCAGAGTTTTATGCCGGCCTGTTAACTACGATCAAAGTGGCCAGTACCAATTACTAAAATTCAATGAAACGTAACTACTACGAGTAATAAATGAAGAAAAAGTGGATTAACGCGGATGAATTTAATAGCTAGCTATATCCCCTAGGATCGATAAACCATCGTTTTTGCCGTGTATTAATTGAGTAAAGTTTTAATTCGTTATTGCTAACGTGAAAGGCGGTCGGTCACTAGCATTATCTATAGTTTTTTATTCGTCATGCTCGTACTCAGTCCCTCGGGAGACTGCTAACACAAATTTCAATTCCAATGATCACGACACGTATATATTCCGATATAATAAATGTAAACTTGCAGTTGATTATTTTTTTATCCTGGCTTATTTACTTATTTGATATTAAACACCCTAAAAGGGCTAGATCGATTTTGGTAAACAATTTGTGGTGTAAAGAGTAATGGAGTATGGTATAGGGCCATTTTTAATTGGACCCAGTAGCTGAGACTGTTGCCCAGAAAATCAGGCCAAAGTATTAGAATAATAGGATGGCCGCCATAGCAAAATGTTGTCCAATACTTTATGATGAAGATTTACGAAAGGTAGGTATATGGAAGTTGTTAAAAGCTAAGTGGTCGACGAAACTAAAAGAGATAAAATAATGTTGTAGACATAGGTACGTAAGGCTGATTTCCTAGTTAATATTAAAATACTATCAATTTGAACTTAATCTCAGTCCGGTGTTTCTTTAGAAATCGCGCTCACTCCTATATTTAGTAACATTTGTATTGCATTTTAATTCCTATAATTTTTCTACGTTACGTGATTGCTAGAGACAGTGCAAGGTATCCGAGCATTGATACAAAGTATCTTAATCGCAACTGTTAAGGTTCAAATTTGTTTAAACAAATTATGTTTAAGTTGGTAAACAGTGCTAAAACATTGTTTAGATATAAACTTTAGTAATTTGAGGATAGAATTCAAATTTGTTTGAGTGTGTTTGAAAGTCGAGAGAAAAATGTGCGTTTTATCTGATACGTACGGACATGTCCTAAGGCGCTCGCCTATACCTAATAACCGTCAATGATCGGGCCGATTGTGAAAAATATCATTAAAAAACCATCAGCGCTTGATGATTCGTGTGTGGACCGGTGGCCGTCATCAACCACAATCGATTCCTTACTTTTTATTCTCGTTTTCTTCTATGTATTAAATTATCGAGAACACGGTCGCGGTTTGGAGCACGCTCGATTTACTACTAAATCGATTTTCTGTAACAGTTGTCAAGCATGATGTACAGATGCACAGCAGACAGATAATGATAATGTACTGTTTATTAACAAGTATTTGAAAGTAGACATATTAATTAACATGCTTCAGCACTCTAACGGTCCAAATAACTTGTCAAGTCTTAAATACGAATTTATAATAAGTAGATTATTTTTGATGTATGAATCCGATCATGCTCGATTTAAACTTCGAATGGTAAAGATGGGCTATGGAATGTGAAAACGTAACGGAAATGAAAATATTTCTATAATTTATGTGTTAAACATGAAATTTTTGTGGTATAGATACCTACTCGTATATGTGGTAATTATACTTAAAGCTGTATGTTCCATTTTTACGTCAACAAGGCTGAGCTAATTTTGATGAATTTTAGCATTGAAGTAGATTAGACCCCAAGGTTTAATTAATGTCCAATATAGACTAGGTACGTATGGTTGGTAAATAAAACTTGAAAGTGGTAAAACTTTAGGTATACAAAACCACTCTTATGCGAGCGAAGCTGCGGGCATCAAATCAAGGTGTGTTGTTTACCTAATTTCGGTGGTTGCATATGACATTTGATTGAGTAATTTATTCAAAGATCACTTAATTAAAGAAATGATTATGACTTACAGTTTTGCGCTAATGTTTTCGTAAGTAGGTACCTAGTCTCCGAACAAAAGTGGTTGGTAGTGATAATGACAATGAAGTATCGATAGATCACGCCCACTTATAGACGAGGGAGGGGCACAAATCGAATTAGTGCATGCATCGATTAGTTGGGTATCGACAAAAAACGCGATTAGCCTCGAAAGCATCGACAGCCGAAAAAAGGTAACAACCGCCCGTTAATGGCGGTTTTTGTTCGAAATTCGAAGATTTGAATTCGTAATTTCAACCGCAAGGCGTTCGAATCATTTGTCAGTGACAATTTTTTGGTTACAATCGATTTTTAAATACAGGTTAAGCTTTTTTGCCGGCGGCGGCGCGGTGAGATTCCAGAATTTGGACGATTATTCCTCTTGTTTTGCTCGCTAATAAGGTAGGGTAATAAGGTAAATTGTTAAAAAAAATATTACACTTTTACTGATTTTGTCTGCAGATGGAAAAATATCGAATTAAATCGAATCGAATAACATCGAATAAAAAGAATAAATATCTGATAATTCAATTTTTGTTGATTAGATTTAAGTAAAAAATATAGCGAAGAAAGCGTCACGGACACATACCTACCTACCCAGATAATGGTGACATATTATTGAATGGAATTGCAAAAATATTTATTCAACAACGACGTCACCTTTCATCATTAACAGAGTTCAATAGTACATGTTATATTAAGTTTAGTCGTCACCCAACCCGTTGCATATTTCCAATCGAAAACATGTCCACCTTGCTCTGAATTCTCATCGATTCGCGACAAAAAATTAGCCAAAATTGTTCCTGTCTATCCTTAGAAGAGAATCGACATCGGCATGGGAAAGATCTTTTTGCGTCCTGGCACATTCCCTGGACGTCCGGCTGTGGGAACATTCTTGCCGGGAAACACTGCTGATACCATCGGGATGTATCGGCGATTCGTTAAACCCGGTCGAATGCTTGTGACACACCCTCATTAACTTTGTCGTTTCGGCTGCTTTAGTGCTTTGAACACAGGAGTAAATGGCGCGGTTTGGACTCTTCGTGTGGATCGCGCCGTCGCGTCATTTTAAATCAAAATCAAGTCAAAACGAGTCATATTAGTGTAGGATATGGACATGAGATATGTATGATGGGAGCGTGGAATGGAATCGAATTGTGTGCGGGTGAGAAGACGTATGTAAGAATGGGAGAAAACGGGATAGAAAATGAAATATTTATTAAAGATGAAGTAGGTACGTCATCATAAATTGTTAAATAATGTCTATAAAAAATTTAAATCCCGAGGTAGGTATTGCGTTTTCTAGAGGCTAAAGCAAAATACAAAACGTAGTGTCGAAAATGAAAGAAAACAAAAATGAATATCTGA
>LGAG01000382.1:208087-225313 GCA_001278395.1 Lerema accius
GGGAGTCGTCGGGGAGTCGTCGAGTGACCATCAGGCCGCTACTGCGAGACAATAGCGGTCATGGTCAGTACTTGAAGCTGTCGTTTGTTTGAAAATATTGTTACTGATGTATGTGTTAAGATCATCGATGTCTAATTGTACACAAGAGTCAGGAGGAAAGTAATTCTCGCATATTCTTCAGTAATGAGGAATACGACGCGAGTAGGAGTATTAGTTGGTAATAAGTTTTAGTGTTAATCGGGCTATCTGAATGCTATCTACTATCAAATGTGCGTGTCTGCCTTTTATTTATACGAAGTAGCAAACCTTTATGAATCATTACATTCTATCTTGTACAGAATTGGTCATTTGATAAGAATATAAACAAAGAGTTTATACTTTGGTTTTTTTCATAAACCATCTACCTACATATTTAAGAATATTTTTAATTGACTTCGAGAAAAGGAGAAAATTCCCATTTTGACTAATTTTAAGTGTTACCACGGAACTTTTTTCAATAATAATTGTTGCCAGATTGTGATGCACCAAGTAACCCGATACCGTGTTTTCCATCTTCGCATCTGTCATCGCCATCTGATCAACCCTCGCCTTTAAATCCGTGCATTCAATATCTAAAGAATTTGCATACGCCATTTACGGGTTAAAATCATCATTCGATTACTGTTACAAAGCCATTTTCTGTTTAAACCTTGCGCTTAGGAGATACGGTTTAAATTTCTCTAACCTCATTTGATTAGCGAAAAGTGATGTTTGGTACTCACTAGATACTCTTTCAAACATACGCCGACATTGTCATTTGAAATTCGACCTTCGTCAGTTGAAATAGAGATGATATTTAATTGACGCGGAAGTGTCATGGGAAGATGCCAACCCTAAAATGTGTTATGCAAATTTTACTCCGCGGAATTATTTTTGCTATCATTTTTCAATAGCTCATTATAGGTCGCTAAAGCCAATCCGGGCGTAAGGACCATAGGTTTTGAGCTCTTTGTACTGTTATTCTTGATTATACATCATATTGTGTAAACCGATTTTATGGTATATTTTATGGTGCTCATTTGAAATTCGATGGCATTTGAAGGGCTTATTTGCATGATTGTGATTTAGAGCTTATTTATGGTTTGGGGAATATACTTACTGGAAGTGCAACATTGGCGTTGCAATAAATAGGTATACTGATTTTTAGAAAATCCCAATTGTGGATTGTTCACCTCTCTGACAATTTTACCAAAAAGTTTTTATTTGCTTCGGGATTTTTAAAGATAATTATCAATTATAATTTTCAAGGGAATATTAATCTATTTCTTTCGTAGAATTGAGTAGGTATTTAATGTTTGAATTCAAGTGTAAATGTTAAATAGTATTTTAAGTATTAGCTGTACCATCAAAAACCATCGAAAAGTGTAAAACATTAACAGTTAACAAATATCAAAATTTGTAAAATCGCATGACATCTAGTAATCTAAAACAAAAAAAGCCAAACGACGTTAACGTACAGATAAAACAGTTCGTTTACAATTAACCAGTTAACTCAACAAAGTTAGTTAACACTGACATTTTTACCATCTTAATTCTACTTTTATCTACATTTGACAGGCCGAGGCACATTAGAAGCCACCTTATACAGCGCTAACTTGCTCCCCGATCTCAAACCATTCATTACAGCACTTTCCCTACCAATACAATTAATATCAACGGTACATCGATACCATCGGAAGGAAAAAAACATAAAAAACACGATAATTAACTATTCCCATCGTCCGCCACATGTCACTAAACAAAAGCTTATATTATACATGAGAAACTAATTACTGAACTTATAGACAGAGACGGATAGATGTGTCTGTACATAAGCGAGAAAGAGACAAAGAGTATAAGATCGGAAGCAGATTGGCACGCACCACTGCCTACTGGCCGAATATGTTTTTTTATTAATTAAAAACGCTAGCGGTTTGATAAATTATAAGTTGGTCGATTTGTTTAACTAAGTATCGAGGTCGTATGCGCACGCGCGGGTTGACCCCGAAATACTTGAGTAGGTATTTATTTAATAAAAATTTAAAATTGCACTTAGCACATACCATGTAAGTGAATGTATAATCTAATATATTTTTGAGAGTTGATCATAGTCTGAATTATAATCAGGATATTTAATCGAGTAAATATCAGGCTTTGAAATCAAGGGGGCTTTCTCATTGCTTTTAAATGGCGTAAAGGATTTGTAAAATAAACAGATGTTAGTGAACCAATTCTTCTTTAAAAAGACTTGAATACCTATTCCTCAAATCCAAAAATATTTCTAAATTACAGTATTTACAGCTTAACTAAACGGGTGGTCAAATTTAACTCAACCAGGTGAATTTTCAATTATTGGATCAAGCAATTATAAATAAAACTAAGCACACGTTATACTGTTACAGCATAAATTGATACCCCATTTAAAAGTTGGCCACTTAACCTTAATTAAAGTAACAATCCGCCAGTAACCCGACAGCCCTTATAATTATGAACCTCATAATCTTATAAACGACTTGTCTTGCGTTTAGCGTAAACCAATCAGCGAAATGTCAGAACATTTTACGGTATATTAGCTTTTGAGTTTATAGCTTCTTTCAATAGAATTTAACCACCTTTATTCAACCATTATAAAAAATTGGAAGACCTAATACTCCATCACCTTAATTGTGACTAAAATTATATACGTCTCTTTCGACATTTGATTTTGTTTAAGTGTTTAAGAGAGACGTAAGACGACGAAATCGACGCAATCCATCTACGTCTTATAGTCCAATTATAATAAATGGAGTAACAGATAAAATAAAATTCAGCGTCAATGTCATACATAATTTTGTTTTCATGGTTGCTAAATTCTATTGAAAGATTTCACATTATAAACGCTAGAATAGCTTGGAGTGTTTCAAGGCCTAATTTGTTTTTAAATAGATGGACTAATTGATAACGTGTCATAGTTTTTGCTGTGGCTTGTTACGAAGTGGGTGATTATGTCGTATGTGCATAGATTATGCATCAGGAGAATTACCTATAATAGGTCTAGGCTATGATCGAAACTTGCATAGGTCACTTTTATAAATAGTAGTTTATACATATTCAATACTGTATTATAGTCTATGACCTCACAATATCGCTTCGACTGCGGTTTTTGGTTCGATTCTAGATTTCTTCCGCGCCTGCAGTTGCTTAACTTCATCTGTCGTTTTAAATCGACGAAAGCCACTGGGCTACGAGGTTTATATAGTTTATAGGAATAGTTCTATTATAGTTCGGCTTCTATAGTAGCTCAAGTATATTTGGGTGGACGATGGTGACAAATTCCAAGAGCTTAATAGGCTTAAATAGTAATGATATGAAGTCAAATTTATACCTCCTTAGTTTAAAAGGTTTGACCACTTAAAACAACTCGTCCTTTAAAATAAAACCTATACCACCTCAAGAAACTCAACCATGCGTGGCTTTCCTTATTAAATTCAAATCGTACCATCTTCAACACATGCGTCATTACATTACCACATTTGCTGTTGACTCCTGAATGCGCCAAAAAATCGTGTTGCCATCCATCCATTGCTGAGTTTCTGGAGCCCACGAAGTTATACCCTTGACTCAGTAAACATTGAAAACAAAACGTAAATTCTGTCTGGTAAAAAATAACATCAAAAATCCATCATCAACTAAACACATTCGGTAATTAACTGAACCAAATTCGCCCATCATGCTATTGACCTTAAGAATAGGGAAACGAAATATCATTGTTCTACCGAAAACACGAGGACGCAGCAAAATGACCTTTGTTGCTTTTAGAATACAGTTTTTGTGTCGGTCAAGTTCGTGAAGCAATGTTTTCAGTCAGTGCTAGTGAAGGTAAACCTTATTTCTTGCGTATTAAGGTCGAGTATAGGTTATGGTTCCGGATGACCGATGTTCGTTACGCTAGGCAGCACACCTGCTGAGGTGGTCACCAATATGAATGTAATTAGAGGTTGTATGTGTGTACGGTTGAATGAGAAAGTCTGCGGTCTGCTCAGGAAACGCTTCTAACAAAAGATGAAAGACAGACAGACGGGTGTAATGGTCGTCTCGATAGATCGCAATCTAGATCGTCGCGAGACATGTGAACAGATAGGTTTGTTTTTAGACGCCAAAGAAATATTGAGCTTTGACGAAGTCAGAATTGCTTTATTCACTCCCAGTGCTATATTTCAAAGACCTAACAGTATTCTAGATATCAAAGACAATGTCAAATTGAAAGACAACATTGCCTATAGCCTAAATTGGTACTTACCTGAACCTTTATTTGTTTGTAAGTGTCTACATTTCGAATGTAGTTTAAGTTGTTCCCAAATATCAAAAATATCTTTCTTAAGCTACAATGTGAAGTGAATCTATTGAAAAGTGAATCAATTTAATTGCACAGCAACTTGAAGAAGTTGCCATCGATGTTGTAAAACTCTCGTAATGGATACAAGTTACTCCAAATTATGCAATTCGTTCAAGAGCAAACCATTATGTTATTCAAGAAATTATAATGAAACAAAAGTCATGGTGTAAGCTGGCAGAAAGTATAGCATTGTAGCATCTGTCGCTGATTACCCGATACTGTCTGTCCTGATAAGCGTGACGCATCGCCGGTTCCCCCGAGGAATCAATTAACTGCGACGCGATACATTTCGTTAGATAACCGGCAAGATTTCGTGGCTAGCTCATGAATATCCAGCAGGGGATGGATTGACGCTATCGGTGGATAACTGAAGAATTGCCATTGAGTTTTGTTGTTTCATTCGAATTGGAATTGATTCAAAATGCACTAGGTCTTTTTTCTTTTGAATTTCGCTAATCGTTTAATTTTTGAGAAGGTGTAGAATTCTTCAAGGATGTGGTGCTTTAGCAACTATCCTGTTGATTTATATATAGGCGACAGTGAACACTTACAATCAAGTGAGCTGACTGTGTATTGTCAGCTCTTAAGACAAAAAACGTTGTCAGCATAATTATACAGTTATAAAAACTTTGCTCTGAATAAAAGCTTTGGAGCACATAAATATGCAATTTGGTTAGTGAGACCGAAAGTGAGTTCATTTAGTTTGTAGCTGTCATTTATAAACTTTACGATTCTATGGTGGAGACACTTAACCATCAATAAAGTTGGGTTTGCTATTTTTTACAACACTAGAAACTCATAGCCTCCAACGAGGTTTCTCTAGGTCGTGCTTGCAATAGACAACACACAAAGTTAGATACACTAAAAAATTAACAAAAATTTAAACTATTATTATTCCATATAGTCCAAATTTCTGCCTTGCTCAGAACCATACCCAAGACCCGTTGAAAGGCAGTCCAGCGTACTAATCATTGCGCCATAGAGGTCATGGAATATCAATATAAGATCAATACCGTAAGCAATTCCTTACAAAAATAGTCGGAATGTCATTAACGTGACCACGTCTTCTGATCGACGCAACGAAGGTGGAATTCACCACTAACCAAAGGCTGACGCGATGTACGTTAAAAGAAATTATGCATATTAAATTCTCAACTGACTTTCTTATCGACATCGAATTGTGGTTATAGGGCGCCCGAACGATTTTGGGTGTTGAATATAAACGTTATAAAATTATTTCATTATAATCCTTTAAGATACATTTTGTAAAGTGTGACATGATAAAAAATATCCGAATAAATTATGGCTTTTACCAACAGCTTTATAAGAAGAATATTATATTTTGCTAATACCTGCGTATAATTTAAGTTAAACGATTGTCAGCAAAAATAGGTATAAAGAATAACCTGCTACTTGTAAAAAAGTGACATAAATAAAAATAATGATCAAATAAGGTAACAAACTTTAAATGTCGTTACGGTATCAATTTCTTCATTATCTATAACAGTTAGAATTATATTTAACTTAAAGAAAGGTCCTCAGACGTTATCTGTTACTATCGAATTAATGAACTGTCTGTGGAGTGATAAACAGACACATAGCACGTCACATTTTGCCAATACACTTGACTTTTTACTTTTTGTGTGTTCTTATTTATGTTCTCTGTAACTTACAATTTAATTGATTTTAATTATTGAATTTTATAAGCTACTGCGCCCGTTTTTAGTAAAAAAAATCTTGAGCGTTTTCGTGCTTTGGAGGGCACGATAAATCATCCGTCTCGGTTGTTATCGTCAGGTGACAATCGTTAAGCCATGTCGGAGACTCTTGATGGCATACAATTTCTGACACTTGGATTGATCATTAACTTCTCTGCCAATTCGCCTCCGTCAATCCGCATTGGCAGTATGGTCAAGGCCTTCTCAGTCATGTGCACAAATTCATGCACTGTAGTGGACCGTTTATGGGTTGAGGCAATTGTATTTATTAAAAAAAAAACAAACAAATTCGGGTCAAACCATGTAGCATAAAAAATATATTATCTGCCACGCTATTTAAGCCCTCAGAGCGTGTGAAAAAAATGGAAATACATCGGTTACCTACGTTAAAGAATATTTCTTCTTATGGCGAAGTTGGATAAAAATCTGGGTACCTAAAATAAAATTAAAAAAGCTCCAACGATCAAGACTGCTATAACCACAAACATGACACATAAATATCGCATGCTAGTAACAATCTAATTACAACCCGCGGGAATCGAACCCTGATCGGCGGCGATAGTGCCGATTACCGCCGGCCGATTGACCCACCCTTACTGGGGGCAGTTATACGTTTTATAGTTTTCATTTAAATTATTTTTTTGTGGGGATTACGAACAGAATTTACTAAAGGTGTTCGTAGATTAGTCAAGTCAAAAGTGTGTATGGTGATCTTGTTTAGTTTTTCTAAGTTGTATTATGTCCTAGGTTGTTTGTACAAAATGGTCCTATAGTAAAACTTAAAATTAATTGTCTTTACTTAATCAAGACGGCACTTTAAATAACTATCTATAAGGATTAAACTTTAAAATTAAGTATTAAAACATAGTTATTATTAAAGATTGGTGATAAATTACTCAATAAAAATAGACCTTTAATAATCTTTTAATACGGTTGAAACTTCTTAAAACATAGGTATTTATATAGAGTGGTGGACACCCAACCTCTCGGGTGGCAATAATTAAATCGAAGAGGACAGAGCTACTGCAGCGGGTGCATTCACAATTTACAGCCTTTGCGCTATTTTCAATTAAAACCCTAATGGCTCACGGTCGGCCGATGCGCCGATTGTCTAATTGTAAAACTGTGCGAAGCTGGCTTAGTATGCCAATTGATCATTTTAGTGTGATTATTTCGCGTTTTTACTGCGATATTTTGTTTAGATATTCTACTTACTGCTTTAAAGTCTTAGGTAAAATTAGATCTTGTTTTTGTAATTTTTTTGATGTATTAACCAATTATTTAAATAAATAAAAAAAAACCTTTATTACCATTATACTTTATTAGTCCAATTAGAATACGATGCACAAATATTTAAATTGGTAAAATGTTGCATGACTTAAATTCATTGCAGTTTATCATATTTTTAAGTTAAGCCAATTTTTGAGTAGTGTGTGCAATAACCACTTGATATGCTAACCATAAAAATCAATAATTATATGAAAATAAGTCATATAAATTAGCACAGAGTGATTTTAAAATTGAATAAGAATTACCCCTTTAACAGTTCTATATAATTCCTCGACTCCACCATTCCGAACCACGCCCTTTGGTAAAAACTTTCCTTTTAATCGTTTTACATTAAATGTTGTAATGTGCCAAGTTCTCTCATTGTTATTGAACATTTTCCAATATGGCAAATCGAAAGTTCCCCTACAATTATGCTTACGAGCTCAATCCGTTCCTTGATTAGATTATCACCATTAGAACTTGGCTTGGCAGTCGTGTTATTCCTGTTTCCTAATAAGTATTGTTTAAGTTGTTTTGTTGGTTTAAAGTATAGAAATAATCTAATTAATGTAGTCGTATGTAGATATTAGGGATTGAATTTATTGAAAAAGTAATGTATTGTCAATTTAGAAAGGAAAGTTTTGTAGTTGCTATTTGTTTCCAATTGGAAATATAGACCATGAGTTGTTATTTATATTTTTTTGTATAAAGACAAAGTCCCTATCTAAATTTTGTTATTGTTACTTCATAATAAGTAAATCAAAGAAGCATACAAGTTTTAAGTATGCCCGATGTGCAGACACGAAAACGACCCAACTTGGACCGTTTTTTAGAGTACGAAAGAGACGGGAAGTAATTAGCTTAGAGACGATAAGGATGGATGTACAATTGTAACATACATACATGATAATATGTTTCAAATATGTACATATTAGAATTTCCGTTACTGAGACAAATCTACCATTTCCTAACTAACTAGTTCCTAACTGATGATTAGTCAACCATACTTGGTTTCTCTATACCACGGCCAAAGCTAATCCTTTTTAAATAATAAAAAACCTTTAATTAATTTCATACAAGTAATGAAACCGTCTGTCTAGTCTGTATCGCGTCTAGTTAATATGTACATTTGTACATAATTTCACAAAGGGCCGGCGCAAAAGGGAATCGCGTCGCCTTACGTTTGAAATATTTTAGAGAAATCCTTCCTTCTCGCTGTAATGAGTGTCATATTCGGAACGGACGGTCTGCAGAAAAGTTTCCTTCAAAATAATATTTTGTTAAATAAATAATTTAATTAATAAATGTTATTTTACATTCACCACACCAGTTTAGAATGTCTTATTGTGAATGCCAAAAATAAAATACTATGTGATTTAAATTGATTTGGAATCCGCTATTTGTATTTTTCAAAACAACTCTAAATCTTAGCTAAAAAAAAGGTATTGGCAGCGGTGGGATTCGAACCCACGCCTCCGAAGAGACTGGTGCCTTAAACCAGCGCCTTAGACCGCTCGGCCACGCTACCGATGACAGAGACAGCGAAAAATATATTCTGTATCGCAGTCACTAGAACGTAGTATATTTAGATAGAACTATTAATAGTTGACAATGGGGAGAGCTGTTGACGACTTCTACTCATTCAGTTTTAGAAGTATCCTCGCGGCCGTGACCTGGAAGTTCTAAAAATAATTGATCGCAGCTGAAATTAAGTTGGTTAAAACATGGTTTAAATACTTTTTAGACGCTTCCGGCATTTCTTTCCGTCTATAGTAAATGTTTATAAGTTCGACTGACATGCATCCGAGTTTCCCCGGATAATTCCTTGTTCAATTGACTGGATTGGATTTGACCTGGATAATTTTTGTGTCAGCAGAATGCCGATCCAGGAACTAAGAAGCTCTAGGCTAGACTTAGAATGGATGAACAGACAAACAGATGAACGACAGACATAATTATAAGTTATTTAAATACTTTGTAATTCAGCAAAATTATTTTCTTTCGAATGCCTGCTATAAAGATAAAAAAAATACCTATTCAACGTTAAATAAAATTATTGATAAACAAATTATACGTGACACAGATAACGGTGTAACCGATAGCACGTATTGATTATTCATTATGCAATGTATTTTTATATACAGTAGGTAGGCAAGTGTAGTTTATTAATGAATTAAACATTATCTGTGATATCCGTTGTCGTGCATTAATAAAATAGAGCGATATTTACTAAGACGTTTTTAATATAAATTGGACCAGCTAATAGATAAGTTATACTAGGTATAGCATATGCTTTTTTTACTAAGGTAGTGATTTTTAAAAGAAAGACCCACCTGATCAAAATTGGGTGGAATTAAAAAAATCTAGCTTAAGACTTAATCTAGGTTAAAAATCGAGCTAAATCCAATGACACCCCATAGGTACGTTGAAATTTGTCATGCCTTTTAGGCTTAAAGCATGGTAAACAAGTAGAGACATAATGCGTTCTAAAACAATAACCTCTTTGCGCATTCAGATAAGAAAGTAAAACCTAAATATAAATTTTCAAAAATACAGCATTTTTTTTGCAATACTTATTTGTATTAAAATAAATTGGCTTTATCTGCCGACGCTCTCTCCACTACACACGACACATCCGAAGTGTAGCGACGTGTAAAATCTGCATTTCTTTGAGATGCACTTGTCCCCCCCCCTCTCTCCTCTCCTCTCCAGCAGAGAGGGCTCTACTCGCGCTTTGAGCCGCGACTCCTAGGTTTTGTTGCGAGCTAGCTCCGCTAGGTGTTTTGTTTTGTGACGTACGCGTCTACAATTGCCATTGTTTTCGCCGAATTTTTATCTTTTTTTATTTGCATTTAGAAGGGCGTGAGGTGTTTTTAGATCTGCCGTTGTCACGTGGGACTGACCGGTGGGTTGGAGTGTTCTGGTATAGACTATTCATAATGCAGTTTGGCAGGTTTATTAGAGATATTATGGGAAATTTTCAGCGATGTAGATTTTCCTTACGATGTTTTCCTTTAATAAAGAAAGGGATTATAGGTTGATGATCTGTCGATTTTAAAAAATCCTCATATTAGATATAACTCACACATTTTGGAGCTTTCTTTTTCGGTAGGATTACTGCTTTTTAGGAATTTGTAAACAGAGTGTGAAATTCAATTTCGAAATCATTTTCAATATCAGTATCGTACTCAATCCACGTCGACAGGGAAAATATTTCTTTTTCACCAAATAGCTTTCGTTATTGTACACCAATATCATTTATAATCTACAAATTAATATTATTAAAAAAGAAAATATTTTTCATTAAAAAATCAATGAGGCTCAGATTATAGTAATTAAAATTAATCGATCGACAGTCTTGGTTAATTAAGTCTAAAAATAGAAGCAAGAATCCGTAACCAGTGTTTCCTAAGAATAGTAAAAACATTTGCGAACAGTGTAGGGCCCTCGGTCGCCAGCTCGTCATCCAGCCTCACTCAGCCGTCTATAGAAATAGGGCAAGCCGACTCTCCTCAAGATGCGATTGTTCTGAAATTCTGTGTAACTCCCAAGATGCTATCGTATTCAGTTTCAGTTGGCACAAAGCGTGTGTAGTGGTGCATCCACACTGATCCACTGTGGAGCAACATTCTCACCTGGCCACGTGATGCCGACGATAACGGTAACTTCTTGCACTCGTTGTCAAGGAGCTGTGCTTGAAGGTTGCTCATTGCGTCCACAAGTCTTATAAACACCTTAATTCAGTAACATGCGAAGTTGTTTTCTTCAATGGAATCATTTTAGAAGACCAAGCAGTTGTTTAGCAACATATTTTAAACCTTTGTTTTTCCATATCTGGTACTCCCTATCTTCTATTTCCATGTACCTTTAGTAAATGTGCTTATCAAATTGAATAATAACAATAATGGAGTTTTTATATTTCTCTAATAGTTTGCCCGGTCCTTTGATGAATCTCGACCGGAACCACTTAACGGGACCAATAGTGCTTCTAAACCAAACTCGGTCACTCCTTAACAACTCACAATCGTTTATTGAAACGTTATAAAACTACGAACTTCCAACAATTAGTACCTACATGTGTGTGGCCAGACGTTGACGGGACACATTTGCCAGTGTTGCTCCACCACACCACAGCAGAGTAAAAGCACCATAATGTAAAGGTACCTATGTCTACCGCTGGGCAAAGACTCAACGCGGTCTCACCAAAGGTTTTCCAAAGCTACGAGTACACTCGCGATTCAAAGTGATGGGAATTGCCTATGTGGCTGCAGGCGGAATGGATTATAAGAAGCTATTCATATATGCGTTACATTAAGCTCACACTTTGACTGCACACGTCTTTATGATTCTTTCGTGATATTAGCAGCTCGTGAAAGACAGATTTAAGAAGCTGTAAACTTTTGAATAGATAGACTTTTACTTTAGGTACGTTTTGTCTATATGGAATTGTTTTTTTTTAATCAAAATACGTCCTTCTCTCCTCTAACGAGAGTTCCCTCGGTTGGCAATCTATCAATGATATTTTACCATTGGAAATACTGTGTGCCTTGGGAAAAAGATAATCATTTCGATTTGGAGGATGATCTTAGCATAAAGTTATCCCACCTAACCATGGCTCGACAAACTTGAAAGATGAACCAACGATAAGCATCGTCATCATAGCTGTATCATTTGATATTTCTTCTTCTTCTTTAAGATATCTCTGTTCAAAAGTAATTTAAAAAGATAAAGAAAATGTACAAATAGTTCTAACGTTATAAGACGACTTCTTGTCACTTACAAATAGATTAACTTCATCGATTCTTATTAATACAGCTAGTTTTAATACACAAATCTGATCTCGCCCAGAGCAACATTACGATAAATTCGTAGAAAAATATAATAACATTTAGATAAAGCGGCACCCGGCAACAGAGCGGCCCTTCAGACAGCTCTACAGCAACGTCTTGTAAATAACGCGATATAAATACATGAGAGCGCAGCTGACACGCCTTTTGAGCATGTCTACGTGAAGATTTTGATCTTCATTTTTAAGCTTTACGCTCAAACCAAGCAAGCGAGCCTCACGCGGGTACGGTTCGGTCGACGTTTTCTTGAATATCTTGCTATAAGATGTTAGTTAGTGTTTGTAATATTTATTAGTAGGATTAGTATTTTCAATAAAGGTCTGCTTTTTGGTTACATTGGTTGAGTTCTACATGAAGGCCTATTTGTTAGACCGACTTGGTTATTCAAGTAAGTCATTATTTTTTAACCCCCCTTCATCCTGCCCCCTTGTTAGTAAAAGTAAGTAGGTAACTGTTATAGGTACTGATATTTACCTACTTTTATTATCTATTTAAAACAAGATTTTCTATTTATTGGTTACATAGGGTGCATTGAGCGTTGTGAGCAAGCTTTTGACGAAGGTCAAGTTAGTTGAAGAGGTAAGACTTTGAACAAATGAGTGTCAGAAGCTTATAAACCACCTGAAGGCCTCCAATACGTCATAACGACTGTCATTTAACGATGAAAACCTGGAAAGAAAACTTAACACAGCAAGGTGTCTTAAGGAGCATGGACACGCTCAATTTTTCACCAGCGGTCACCTATAGGTGCACATTCTGACCGTGCCTGCAGTTGCTTAACTTCGTCGATCACTTAGGTTTGACGTAAACCGACACGCTTCTACTTTACTATATCTTAATGCAACTATAAATAATACCTACTTGAAAGATTCTCAAAGAAAAATCTAAGAATGATGAAAACGCGCTTACAGCATTCTTAATAACATCACTAAAATCCGAATGACCCACAAACCCAAATATCATCTAACAGAGTCCAATCATAACATCTCACGATCAGCCATTTTATAATCCATCCATCGTCGTCCATTACTTTATTGCTCGGTATAAATAGGTCACAGGCCACCCCCAGGGAGGCTCCATGCGTCTCGAAGCTCCCTCACGACGTGATAATTGAGAAATTCCTTCCTTTTTGCACACTCTGAACTGGTTTCAACCGGTTATACGTATATGTAATTGTCTGTCGGGCACAATACATAATTGACGGGCGTCAATTAGGTCACGCACGACACATTGTTTGTAGGAGCTGGAAATGTGGGGAGAATCAAGAAAATGCCTCCGTTTTTATGGAAACGAGGTTGGTTTTACCAATTAGTGGGCAACACCGATAGCTTTTTTAAACGTAAAGAGCCCTTTTGATGCATTTTTATGAAAAAAGCAAGTTATGAGTTTGAGATGTGATACCTAAAGTTTACATGGTGAAGAAGTGCTTAAGTTGTCAGACGGAAGGTCCATTTGACAGTTGACGTTGACATCACAGACCACTAAACTCTTAACAGTCTAGTACCGGATCAGCTAAACTGTTAGAGCTATTGAAATACCGTCATAGCAAAATGATGAGCATTTACTAAAGGTACATGAAAATTTAAGGTTCGTAGCACCTAATGTGGAAAACTAAGAGGTCAACTAAACTATAGAAGAAAAAATATGTTAAAAAAACCTCTGTCTGCACGGACTTCTAGTTTGAAGTATAAATCAGGGTACAATGTCATCTAAATATTCAATAGCACAACATAAATAAACTCCTAAGGAACTTAGCTGCGGATCTTTATGCATTAATACGTTTTTGTAACCATTTCAATCAAACTAATAGACCGTGGACTGTAACTTTTGCATCAATAAATATTGCTTTGTTTCTACAAATCTCAACTGTTCCTTATGACGATACGGATAAGGTTCAAAATCGTGGTGAAAGCCGATAATGTATTAAAATATTATAATGTGAACATGCAAACGATCTGTCATCAGGCTAGTCCATGAATATTAACTGGTTCGCACTCCATTCGCCGCCTGCAATTATCATTAATAATGTAAATAAAAACTGCGATAGACAAATAAGAACATGGGGAAACGGTAAAAAATATACTTTATTATACTCGGATTATTCTGTTTTATCTAAACGCAACTTTACTAGTACAAATGTAAGATATTTTAGACATTTAAAAGATCGGCGAATTTTTTTTTGCATCATATCAATTGGCACATTTTAAGAACTATCAAAACCAGATGACCGAATATTATGTAAAGAGATAGATTTTTATCTAAGTAAATAAATTTATAGATGAAATCATCTACCAGACCATAATCAATGCGTTGTCAACCAAGAAAAGAAAAAAAGATTTTTAGAAGCAATTCATCTTATCAATACATATGTAAGAAGAGCTTGGCTTCAGCTAGCTATTGACACACACACACAGAAAGCTCGATATAAGGAAGAAACTAAAACGTTCAGTCAAAAGTAAGCTCGAACGAGGCAGCATCTGAAATGCATTAATTACACCCATTCGACGCTGTCTTGAGCTCTGTGTACACGATCCGTGAACACAAACTACATATAAATACTCCAAAAAGTTCAAAAAAGGATTTTTTTCGGATTATTAATTCATGTGCAAAAACTATTTTCTGACTGTTACTTGCATGTTTTAGTATCAACAAAGATTTTCTGACACAACCTGGAGTAACGAGTAGACAACGCAATTCGACGTTATTTCGTACTGTTGTAAGAAAGATAAACAAGATACCTGTTTATATGTTACATACTTTGTTTTTAAATAAATAAGGAAGAATAAAATAACAAAGAAAAACAAATATTTAAGGATCTAATACTTCCAGACAATAACATACATTCATCCATCATCCATCCATCAGCCTTTCGATATCCACTGCTGGACGTAGGCCTCCCCTAACTTGCGCCACTCCGAGCGGTCCTGAGCCTTCTGAATCCAGCGGATGCCCGCTGGTTTCTTCCAATAGACTACCACTTACCTAAAATAGATACATTGAAGAAAAATTAAACATAAAAGCCCAGCGTTTCGAACTCACCATTCATATTTTACTCTAGCTGGTCACCGAACTACGTATCTTTATATTAGGTTTAAAACTTTGTCCGACACGATATGCATATGACAAACCACGATTAACTCGTGCTATTTTTACGATATTTGCTTTCAAATCCATCATAAAGTTCTAGAAGAACCAGTGTGTAAACCACTCTATACTGAAGCTCCACAATAATTCACTACACACAAACATACGTACAACGTACAAATTGAGCACATAAAATTCAGCTATCGTAAACCATTGGCCATTGTCGGTTTGCTCATCAAAACTTAATTAAGCTTATTTGATTCGTGTTCGGTTTCTATAGAGTTAAGCTTTGTGTTGAAGCTTTCGGTGATAAAGTTTTCTTTCCTGCCTTCCTTCTCAATTCGACGGTAATTTTTTTATACGCATAAAACGCAGTGTCTGAGAATCAGTAATGCATTGATGACATGTCGGCAATAAGTCGGCGACGCGTCAGCAATGAGTTGGCGACGTCTTGGCAACGCGTTATCAATGAGTTGGCAATGTGTCGGCAACGCGTCAGAAACAGGTTGGCCATGCATTTGGTTCTGCTGATTACTGATACTTCAGGTGGCTCAAACGGTTCTTAGAAATAAAACACATTCCACTTTTGGGCATGGCTAGGTTATGCTTATACAATATGCGAAAGTATTTGTAACATATAGGTAATATACATTTATAATTTATGTAGATTTCTGCACTTCGTCTCCATGTAGACTTTATCTATGTCAAATCTAAAACGACATGGGCATGGCTTTGGGTTCTAAAGACCTTTCAGAATGCGTTGTATGATTCTATTTCTTTAATATTAATTAATAACTTTATTACTGTTATATTGACCAAAATATCGCTAGGAATAAAAATTTATTTTTAAAACCTTTGATTAAAATTTTATCTTAATTTAAAAATGTTATTAAGAATCCTGATTGTTTATTTACTAAAGATAAGAAGACTTTTGCTTTCGTTTATAACTATTAAACTTGTTAAAATATTACCTATGAACATAATAACTACCGTATATTAGACAGTGAATTAAAATTCTGTACTAATTAATAATGTACAAGTTTTCTTAATGCTCAAGATCCGAGAAAACAGGATTAAATTAAACCCCAAGCCGAAGTAACCGAACTAAGATTCCGATGAACGAATCCAGTTCTAGCGCTAGTTCACATATAAAAATGTCAATACACACACACATCGACGGGTCTCGACGAAAAATACAAAACAGGCCACGCGCGCACACATACACACTGCACACTGCTTAAAAACCTTTCGCTGAAGCAATATGTATTGCAGCTATATAGCAGTAATCTTTCACGTTACGCACACATGCGAGGTTTCTGTGTGCGTTTTTTCTGGTGGGTCTGTGTGCGCTCACACGCTCCGTTGGGTGGGGGGAGGGGGGCATACATTTTCAGGAAGGCTCCGGCGTCACAGGGCGTCTTTCAGCGTCCCGAAGCCGCACACATCGCCGGCTATCGGTGAGACGAAGGAGCAAAGAGTGGCCACAGAGTAGCCCGGTGTAGAGACTGATTAAAAGTTTTTGTAGTAATGGTCGTAGAGAAATATGGAATTTATTTTTGAATTTGGAATTTGTAATTTTTTTTTTGATATTGTTTGTGAAGGTTTAAACTGTTCCATTATTAAATTTGGAATTTTTCAGAGACTTTGATGGCGTGAAATTGTAATGTAAAATAATTGCAAGACTTTTAATGCTTTAATTTTTTATTTCTCTGCTTAAAAATAACAACTGTAAAATTAACATTAAAATTCAAGTAAATAAAACTGTTTTTTTAAGTAATAACAATTTCAGAACAATTATAAAAAAGAAGAGAAAAATATTTTTTTTTGAAAGCACAGATTGCACTTAGCACCAGTACTACAGATACATGAATCCTCTGAGTATCATCCGCGGTGTACTCTGTGCAATCGAGCGCCC
>LGAG01000382.1:243372-259702 GCA_001278395.1 Lerema accius
TAAGACTAGCACATAAGTATATTAAAGAAGCATCGAAAATAGCTAATCACCGAATCAATACTACATGAAATAAGTCAAAGACGTCATTACGTTTAGCTCTCTCAATAGGCTAACTGTCTGGTAAATCATTGAACTAGTTCCATGGAAACAATCCCTTAATGGTAAGTAATTTCATGTATGCCTTTTGTTTGTCACGATCTCTGTCCCGATGTTTAATTGTGTCTTGCGTACCGTGGTTACTGTTATTTTTATTGCGGCCTATCTCCACGCTAGATCTCGCGTGGCACTGCTGATATACCACTTTTAATTGTCTTTTGTGTTTAATCTATTCTTATACAATATTTAATTCCAGTGGAGTGTGTTATGTAAGAGGAAAGAGGGAAGTAAGTTTAGTCTATCTTCGCTTAATCCTTATCTGCAGTTAAATTGTTCATTGCCGTATCAACACGGTCCACGAATATGAAGTGACAGTGTTGATGGTAGACTAAATTAGTATTGTATGTTATTGAATTTATGAACATAGTAATACTTAAGTTAAATTGTCTGAAAGTGAACACAGAAATCATCAGTTAACGTTTGCATTTAAATAGTTTAGTGTCTGTGATCATAATTTAAAATCATAATGTTAGAGACATGTGGATTTTTTGGTGTGAACAAACTATAACGTCAATATGTTAGAATTCAGTTATCAGAATATTTAAAACCATTCCCCTCGCACAGTGATCAGATATGAACTCGTCACAGTTGAAAGACGGAGCGCCGTTTATTCACAACGTCCCGAATCCACGCTTCGTTAGTCCGTCACTTCGGCTTTGTAATATTGATGTTAAACTAACCAAAACTACGCTGTCACGGGTCATTAGACCCACGGCTGAAGGTGGCTGGTTGATTGATTTGAAACGATTATCATTTGGTGACCACCCGACCGTTGAGTCGATTTTGAATAAGAATAACATTGGAGTGAAAGCATATTTCAACAAGGTTCACATAGTTCATGTGGATGATTGAAGGGAAAGCAGTCCAATAACTGTCCAAATAACAGTCCAATATCTGGTTAGAGTGTTGCTTATAAGGAGAGGCCTATCCTGAATTACGTATATAAAAAACTGATATGATAGGGTAAAATAATATTTCTGACAGGATATGTGTTATGATAATTTTAATTTGTCTTGGAAAGCTGAAAGCAGAAGAAAGATAGAAGTCGTCTATGAATAGAAGTATTATTGCTTCCAATAATAATTGACCTGAAAAGTTATTTGAAAAAAGGTAATAACTCAATACAATTCACAAACACATATTGGATGTATAATGGTCAGTAACCCCTTAATTTCACCCAAAACTGGATAGGAGTATCTATTTGAAACGTATGCCTTTTTGATTGATATGAAATATATACAAAAAATAGAACTAGCTTCATTGCGTAACTTGTGTCACCTATCGACAGACAGCCGCATGAATCACGCGCAAGTAGTGACAGTCAGTGTATCGTTTCACGAGACACCAAAACGCCATTAGCCTAAGTATCTTTTCAGATCGCATTTGCTTCAAAGATCTTTGAAGATATCGCGGAGACAGGAAGGAAGCGAAATATTTGAATGCGACAATCGGCGTTATATCATCGCGGGCAGCGACGCGTGGCGCCCCCTCTCGCAGTATCGGATGTATTTGTGTTTTATAGCTCAATAGCATGTGGTTTTGGTTCGTTAGAGCTGCTCGTTCGGTTAGTTGGATCTGATTATTTTGAACACGCACTAGCTATGGCTTGCTTGTCAGGAGCGGACGCATGTGTTGGTAGTCTATTTTTATCATTGACAGAATATTCAAAATGGTCAAGGTTTTTTGAGACCTCAACCTGGTTTTAAAGATAAGTATCAAAATATTCTGTTTCGAGAAGCTTCAACATATTTGGTAAACATTACAGGCTCCCATTGGGGCTTGTTACTTTTACGAATTGCTTGCCTAAGTGGTACGATTAAAATAATACTAGAATTTAGGTACCATTTTGTCGGCGTAACTTATTTTGTATATCCATACCAAAATAGAGGTTACTATTACTAAGTGTAGCCAAGCTAGATTTAAGATATACCAACATGGCAAAACTATACAGGCTTCTAGTTGACTACAACCCTTCAAAGCATTCACCACACATAAATGCCAAATGTAAAAAAATTAAAGATTTAATATTTCGAGTACCTACTCCGACTCCCGTTCTGCATGACAGCCACCATCAGCTCCAAGTTCACAAATGATTGCTGTTTCCTTTACGTTAAGGATATGTAACCACAAATCAGTTGTCGGTCGGTTGGTCACGGTAACGAGGCGCTCGTCACGACGCACCATAATTGTGCCACACACGGCTCAGGGTCGGCATGCTATTTCCATGAGGAATTCTATTAGATTTTGTAAGGTTGATGAGATTTTTTACAAATTTCGGCGCGTTGGAGAGGATATTTTGTTGGACTATTGATATTTATATTTTGGAAGATTATAATTTAAATTGCTTCTGATTTATTTTTGGTGTTCTATACGTGTTGAATAAAAACAATTATATATTGATGGGATTCGATTACTTCATCATTTGCAACATTTCATATTAAAATATCTAGGAACTTATTTATTAATATTATGAATTATAGAGATCTTTTTCCGTCGCAGTTTATGATGTCTTTAATTCTCGAGATCTAGTGGGTAGTACCCATTAGACACGTAGTACGAGTTTCTGTATGCTTAATCGTAATTCGAATCTGATCACTTATCAGTATGACATGTTTCTATATAATTATAATGAGTAAATAATGTCATAACAGTTACGCTTCGAGTTTCGTCGTTGACTTCACCGATGTAAGATACTTTATATTTATCTACAAGCGCGATTAATGACTCATAAGATTTCTAATGTTGTTGACATCAACATTTAAGTACTCATAAGCTACTGTTGACCGACTCGATCTAACGATCTTAAAATGTCGTATATAAAAAATACTGTCGCGATACCCGACAACAATCTCGGCTTAATCATAATTTCCCTTGAACTTGTCCTTATCATTAGTTAAAATCTCGTACACTTAATTTTTAAATAGTGTCACTTATCAGCTAATATATTTGGTAGTTTAAAAACTGTTGCGTATTCTAATTTGGTTTCTATTGCATTAGTAATAGGGACTACGAGTTTGGAACATTGTAGTTTGGAGCTAGTTGATAATGTTGCGGCGGGATCTATAATGTCGGGTTATTATGTGTCAACATTAGCAGCTATACGAAATGGTGGAAATCAACATAAAAGCGGTGTTTCTGTTCCCACGGCCGATGGGCTATTACAGCCATATTACAAGCTATATCGCCAATCTGATGGTATCTTTGGCAGTAAAAAGATAGTTCAAGAGACAAATGAACTAATCATTACCTGTTGACTATATTTTCTATTATAACCAAGCATAGGTAGATTTTAAGAATAGTAAAGAAGTTAATACTCTTTAAGACTTGAAGCAGTTGAGGGCGGTCTGACGGCAACACGTGAGTAGCCTGAAGCAGTTAATTCATTGGGCGCACCGATTGCTTCAAGCTGCCGGCAATGACTTGAAACAGTCCGTATATGGGCCGTTTACAGTGATGAAAGTTAACGGAACAGAATTTACTGCGAGAAAGCGAATGCAAACTAACGATAGCAAATGATGAAAACATTTGAACTACAGCTTTGATTTTGACAAGGAGGTGTTCATAATATTTATCCATGATTATTTCTCGAATTTTGAGTAAACACCACCAGAAAACTAATTTACCTTCGTTCAAAGATGGCTGAAATCCTACTGATATCTGTTACTAAATGTGTTAATATGAATTATTATGGCGACCTAAAGCTATGAAATAGATAAAAACTCAGTTAACTAATTTAAATTCAAGCAAATTTGATCTTTCGTTGACAATTAATAGAGTGCACTATGTAATAGGAGATTTACTGAACATATCTTGTTTGTTCTGACTCACTCAGATCCAGCAAATGGTATAAAATTGTCAGTTCCTTTTGAATTGATGCCAATTTGCATTATGGGCCTGTTCACACACCGTAAGGAATCGGTGCTATCGTCGGTGATTGGCGAATGGAACTATAAAACGCTAATTATTAAGAGTAGAAGGTATTAGAACAGATTCAGGCTTAATTTCTTGCCAATGGGAAGTGTTTATCAACAGTGGATATTGCTTTATAATAAAACCTTGCAAAGCATACATAAAAATCTTAGATAATGTTAGTTCTATTTTAACTTTTTTTTTCTGTTACTACCAAGAATTTGCCCATTACCTAACTTAGCAGGTATGGATGTATTAAACAACTTTACTTCACTTCGTATTGTCTATCGTATATCAATCAGAAAATAAATTATTTTTGTGCAGGCCTGGCATCTTAAACTATAACTAAGGAAGTAAAACTATAATAGTGTACTATGGTCTATGATGGTAAACTTAGCCAAACGTAAATTTTAGTTCTCAAAAGTACCAATGTCTATCGCTTGTCGTCTACCATTGTAAGTGGAACATCCAGTGGTAATAGAGTAACAGTGACACATCTATGTGACCGAATTCTTCAATTTAAGCGCTTGTGTCTTAGTTTAATGCTTTATATTTTAACAGGTAACATGATCACGTCTTCCTTCGGAAGTGACGTAGATAGCATTAGGTTTGTAATGGTTGTTGAATGTCTGAGTGGTCTGAATCACCTTTGTTTTGTCTGATGGTCTACCCCGTCATAGAGGCCTTCTGGCGAGGTTGATGTAGCAACCATGGACGATGTAGTTTTAGACTTTAGTTTGGTGACAACGTTTTTTATAATCAATTTATCATTTATATTTCAATTAAATGTGATTTAACATATTGCCAATATGACGTTACACAATGTATACATTATGTAACGCGATGCAATTAATGACAATTTTTTTTTGTAAAAAAAAATCTCAGAAAGTTATGTCACTGAAATAAGAAAGCATAAGACTAAAGTTCCTATACCTAGTTCTTAACTTAACGGCTATATCTAATACCATAATCTTTGAATTCTATGGATAATTATGCTTTTTAAAAAAAATCATTAATAAAGAAGTTTATTTTCAATATAGAAAAATATTTATCAAACTCATATAGTTTTTATCAAGTAATGTTTAGATTATAAACTGGATTAAAGTAGAAGGTGATGATGCCAAGAGTGTACAGAGTAACTATATCACTGGTGTAACCCGAGCCAAGTCTGGAGCGAAATTACGTTAATTCGATCACAGCGATGATACATCTAGCAGTTGCCTAACTAATGGTGTTCTTTTTAAATTCGACTGTTCTTATTAGTGATAAGTGTTATTAAAACAAAATAACTTTGTTGTAAAAAATATTGTTTTTTATTACGTTTTAAAGGAAAAGATTATATTTAGATATGTTATAAGCAAGCTCGGCGTGAAGACACAACAATAACCCAATTATTATTTACCATTGTTTTGTTAAGAGTATTAATAAGACGACAAATGTGTCGTAAAAGGATGCATACAATGCGATACTGATTTTTTTTTCGGTTTTTTCATAGGGACGTAAATTAAATTGACTGTAAAACACTGATGAGATTAATAATAAAAAAATATCTGCTTAAAACCTTTATTGGTTACAAATAATCTGCTTACCGACTTACTAGTTACAAAAACTCTGCTTACCGACTTACTACCAAAAGTCAAAAGTGTAGCAAGTGACTTCGAAGTATCCGTCTACAAAATGGCGGGTGGAATTATGTCAAACGTCAAATTAGACGTCTGCCTTCCTGTCGTTTGCGTTTTGTGTTACAATAGAGGCGCTATTTAATGTGAGCGGGCGTCGTTCACACCGTACTATAAGCTGCAGGTTGCATATATCTTAGAAGTGATCAAGGATTCGCCGCGTTTTCGTATGAATGAAATTCAAGTTCAAAAATAAATCTATCCGGTTTATTTTTTAATAGAATACAGCCTGTATAATTCTACCAATGAAATATTTTTTAAATCAGATGAGAGGTTTTGAAAATTATCTCCTACATATTTATCCAACTCACAGACATCTAAGACATTATCTTTTTTTAATGTTATCGTAAATTCACGCTTCTAGTCTTGTCAGCTTGCTTTCTTGGTGAGGAAATTTTAATAAGATTATCAAATAAGCTTGTAGTGCCACCATCTTCTACAGCCCATGGAGATTGTTATAAATCTTGTAAAGGGCTTGCAGCATATTAGGACTATTTTTGTTTATGACACAAGTATGCATAAATTTAGCTTAAAACTATTCTTCTGCAGATCAATTTTAAGTACCTAAGCCAAATGTCAAATTTGTTAAAGCCTACATTATTCTTGAAATGATACTAAAAGACGAGCTCTTCGTGTATTAATCGGTAGATTACAGGTCTGTGTGACGCGCGGTAATCGCTAAGGTTTTTATGACAATGGAGCTTTATTGAATTCTCTATTGAGAAAAAACGCCAGTCCGTCCGTTCTTCGTTATTACTGTGTCGCTCGTTGTAACGTAACTGATCAGGCCCTTTACGTAACTCACTATTGCTATTGTAAAATTTACCGTAATTCAACATGTGTAATTTAAGTTGATTTTTAAATGACATATATAAGATGTGACATGTTTTGTTTTGGCCATGAGTTTAAAGAGTTAAAACTGAAATTAATCTACTGAAATATCTTTGTAAAGTATGAAACGCAATCAAAAGTCAATAATATAGATTTTTGAATAGCCCTAATTAATATCTTTATTTCCACACGATAAGTGTAATGTGCCAATCGACGCTGCAGCGGTGTGGCGCAGTGGGCTCTAGGTCTTCTTAATGTTAAGAGATCCGTAGCCAATAGTGGGCCATTAGTGGGCCTAGGTTAATATATCAGAGTGTATTTTGTAGTTCATAATTTTGTGTCTTGCAGAGGGCACCATAATGCAATTTAATGTGACTTTACATATACCAATGAAAAAAATAAAGAGCACTCTATGTTACCTTATTTTCTCTCTTTATCAAAGCACTATATTTAGCGAAGCTTAATATCAAACAAAATACCTATAAATAAACCCATAACACAAAGAACCAAATGTGACTAACATGACGAGTTGTCTAAAATCGTACCTAGTAATTCCTACCGGAAACAGACGTTCATTACATTTTAAATAATCGACTATTGGTCGTAATACCCCGTTGGAACCCACAAACGGCCCTCAATATGCCCGCAATTTGTAGCTTACATCCGAACGGTCGCGGTTCACAGATTCCCATTCATCGCTTTGTATCGCCTGATGACAGGTTGCTGGCGAATTGATTGATGATGACGTCCAGCCGGCCTTCCACTGTTTCCATTGGTTTTATGGTAAACAGGTACTGTATCCATACGTGCTTAGTTACACAGTTACGTGAAATAAAGGTTCATTTACATAAGCCTTTTCGTGTTTTTCAGCAGGTGATAGATTTAGCGTGATTTAACTTTGTCGTGTGAATTTTGGTGCTGGAGTTGTTGAAGGCTCTGTTTGTAGGAAATGGTGTGTTTTAACTGTTAGTTACAGTATTAAACTGACCTAAAAGTGGTCAATTACCATCAGATGGTTCATCTGCTTGGTCGACTAGCTACCACAAATGGGGCTCCAAAGACACAAAAATTAACATTCACCCTAGGCGCACCTAGGCAGCCAAAAGAATGGATGAAGTTGTATGGGAGCCTGGGCACATAGGCAGCCACGAACTCCTTACACATCTTGGCTGCCGCGGCCTGGAGAGTTTGACGACCCCGTGGCCTAGCTGGTAGTGACTCTGCCTGTGAAGCGAGGGGTCCCGGGTTCGATTCCCGGCCGGGGCAGATATTTATGTGACAGATAAATGTTTGTTCTCGGGTGATGGATGTTAGTGATGTGTTACTTGTGTTGTCCATGCCATCCGCGACACAGGGAATCCTACTGCGGGGCCCGGGGTATGAGTGTGTTAGCGTTCAGCGTTCAGCGTTTACTGTATTTTAGGTAATAGCTGGTTAAATAGGCATATCGTAACATAACCGAAGCGCGCACCATCGACAATTACCCCGCATGCGTGTCGTAAGGAGATTGACGGAAAGATTTTAACGTAACCTATTGTCAAACTACAATTGGATTGCGAAGGCCCGTAGTCACGACGCCATTGTTTGACACTTACAAAATATATAATCATACTTATACTGTTTTGTGTTATGAAGGAACCGAAGAAATGTTTAAAAGTGGTCTGCTTCTGCATCTACAAGGTGACGGTAATAGAAACAAAGTAATACGTTGAAAAATTTGTTTATTTCTACACTTAATTGAATTCAAAATGGAAGCTTAAAAGGTCTACTGAACAAGGGTCTCTCCATCTCGCTAGTCTTGAGTGAATTGATGTGTTAGAGACCAACCAAAATGGATAATTTTCATGCCATATGATCAGTACTTAATAAAATTAATTACTGAGAACTGATCTACTTTACGTGGTCTCCGAAACACTTAAAATGTCTTTATACCTTCCAGCGGTCACCTATCCTTTTACTGACCAAAACAGTTGCATAATTCACTATTCTTTGAGACTTAGATCCGCCCAAACTGCTGAGGTGTGACCGCTTCAATTACTACTCTTAAAATCGAAGTAGCTCGTCGTATTTCAACTTTAAATAGACTGGGTAATTATGGGTGCCGGGACTATAAAATTCGTTGCTATCAAACCGCCGGTTTTATTATCGGTAAGCTGTAGATCTCTATCTACCCTTCCGAGGCGATGCGTGAACGCACGCGTTGGCTCGTAGCGACATCTCTTGGTGATTTTCTGAAACAATATAACAAATATTACGAACAATTTACGTTGAGGTACTACCTAATAAATTATGTACCTAGATAATATTTGATCTACATTAAGTACAATATCTGTACGATATTAATAATAGGAGTTATGAGTAAACTGTATTTCTATAGATATACGAGTATAAAAAAAAATAGTTTTGCGCTTAAAAGTTTACTTAATAGTTGCTTCGTAAGTGAACTGTATAGGTACCTAAATGATTTTATTTATATTGTTGAATTTTGTGGTTCATGCATCGGATCGGATACATTTGAGTATCATTTCGTTTAATAAACAAAACCATAATTTATTGTTTGACGGGATGAGTTATGGTTGATTTTCGACCATGGAGCTGATCCTCCAGTCTTTCAGTAATTATGTAAAACAGTAATCGTGTAAATTAAAAATGGTTTCCATATTTAAATAATTATGATTACTCAATATAATCTTACTAGAACCACCGTTCTCTTTGCGTCACTTAAATCTATTTTGCCATAATTTCATTGTTGTTAATAATTGCAAATATCCTATAAAAAATGCTGTTTAAATTTCAACCGTATCGCAGGTTCTTAAGGTTCATTTCAGTTTGAATTAGACAACAATAGCGGTTATGTTGCACAAACACCGGTCGAGTTGTTTAATATAATTTTTATTAAAGAATGTGTTCATTCGCCGCAGCTATCTCGAAGCTAATCGTCGCCTGTGATGATAGAAGCCTTCCGTAATTATTTTGAGCCAGTGCTTGACTTTTGTCAGATGTAGAAAAACTGGAAAAGGTTGGGAGTAGTTTTGATATTTTACTATCAAAACACATACTTGTTACTTGTAACCATGGCATTGCAATTAAGTATTAAAATGTATGTATGTTATACTATGACAAGATGGTCCAGCAAACGTTGTGCTGCAACATATATTATGAATTGCATGTTTAAAAATATACGACCAATAGCGTATGTCAGTCCTACAATCGAGATAATGGAAATCACACTTCATAATGTTGAAACACATGCATACGCTTGAATTGGAAAACATCTTCCTTGGATAAAGCATCCAAAGTTGGACAGATCTATCCACATCTCCAGTCTCTTCCAGCGTGTCCAAGTCACTCACTATTTCATTACAGTAATCGTAATTTTTACGTAATGACAGCCACTGCGTGATAGTATCGCCTTGATTGCCAGTCTGATTGCTGCGGCTTTGCGTACCCACGCTCCATTCAGCAGGATTTAAATTAGTTGAATAACCATATTGACTCCAGCTTCCCATGGACGCGGAAGTGTTTTGTTTACTTACAAAGAAATTAGGAGGAATTAATCGGTTTTTGTATCAATGCTCCGGGGTGTTCAAATTTTCCAATCAGGCAATTTTCCTGTTATGGACTGATGAAAAAACCAGACGTGCTACCTGATGAAAAGTGGTGACCGTCGTCTATGGACTTGTGCAACACTGGAGGTGTCACCAATATTTCAACAGCTCTGAGAAAGAGCCCTCTTTACGCCTTTTTAATAGAGAAAATTCTTAGTAAAACAATACATGGCATTCGCGGAGACTCTCCCGAATGTAAGATTAGATGAAATTCAGGTCAAAACTCATCCTTGAAAGGTAGAGTCATTATTATCTGAACTAAGGATTACTCCCAAACATATTTACAAAATTTAACATCATATTTTATTTAATCTTTAAACGAACGTTTGACTTATTTTCAGGTCTCATAATAATATATTTTTTTAATTCGCTATAATTTTTAGTTGTAATCTTATTACACCATAAGTGTCAAATTTTCCTCAATTGCCAAACAATACCCCTAATATAATGTTTAGACTTTTATTTAGCCCAAATTAAATTGTGGTAGCTATATTAAAGAACGCTTTGAAATACCGAAGGTGTCAATATAGGTATTATAAAGATGCAGATCACATTTAAGATAGCGAAAATGTGAGCTACGGAACTCGTTTTCTACTAAATCACTTGTATTCGTATTACATAAAAGTCAAGATATTATACATATAAAAATAGTGACCATTTCTCGGAGTTGAACCAGATATGTGAGTCGGTACAGTTGGGATGATAAGTGTAAGGATTAAAAATCGTAAATGTAATTTTATATTTTTTATTTATTCACATAATCATTCATTGAAAATTCATTGATCATAATATTTTCCTTTTTGTATTTAGACATAGCTTAATTAATTCTTTGCCATTTTCCATCAATACCGAAATTTTTTGTATGTTTGGATTATATCGCGTTGTGTTGCAATGATAAAAATTAAGGAGTGTTGTCATGTTCAATGGTCAAATGATGCAGATTTCAATAATCATCTTGTTACCTTCTTTATTTCAAAAAAAAATAATAGAAAATAAGTTCCTTAATCGCGAATTGACCTTTAATATAGAAAAAAGAAAAATATAGATAGTCGAATACGTTCTTCTATCTTCTTATAAAAGTCGGTTAATGTTTTTCAATTTTGTTTTAATAATTTTAATACCATTTTCTCCTCGCCTGTACTTAACACATGGACACGTCCAGCACACTTTAAAGATGCCGAAATGAGATAGTGTTTATACGTAACGCGTAAAATATGCTCCTATTGCTTTTATGGTCTTTACTGTAAAATTGTCAGAAGCCAACTACCAAAAGCCAACAGCCAACCGCCACCGGTTTGTGAAATGGATCGATGTCGACACGTAATGGTGTTGCTATTGTTTGACAGTTACATGGTCATTTTATGCATATTTTCTGTGTCAATAGTGTCAAGTTTGTTACACATAACTATGACTAGACAATAGCTTTATAGCTTACTAGCTAACCTGGCAGACGTTATTCTGATGCAAGACTATGTTATATTTCAACTTATCGAATAACTTTTGTCGTGACAAAATTATTAATATCTTGTATTCTAAGGTACTTTCATTTCAACTTTCAACTTTTAACATTCTTTTGTATGTGGCAGCCGTTTAGTAACAGTTCAATAATAAACAAACAGGCATATTATGGTTGTTCTATACACTTATACCTATTAACAAAAATGTGCCGTAGATATGGTTGTATACATATATTATAAAAAATGTGCTATATGGTTAACGTGGTAAGGTTGACGTCATAAGTTACGTTACGGAATTGCGTCTTAAAACAGATCGCGCCTACCACAAACCACAGATTTTCGCAACACCAATGGACCATCGAAATAGGTACCAACATTACAAATAAGTGGAGTGTTTCAATCTGTTTGTGGTCGGTATTAGGCAACTGAATGACAAGATCGGCTGCTTGTTGGTGATTATGATGAATTAAAGTTGTAAAAGATAGTGAAACTTACTAGCCAAAAAATCTGTTGATTTTTTAGGAATTGGTCTGTAATTTTAAAGGTATTTTTTGGTGACTTTTGTATGTCATATGGCTGGCGATGAACTAAGGATAATTGTTTTAAGAGCTCGCCTCGGAGTTCCAATATAACAGCTTTGGGATGGGACGAATATTATTTTAATTCCCGTTTTTACTTTAACATACAAATGCTCGAATAGCTGTTATGAAAAAGTGTCTATTTTACAGATTTCTATCTCTATTTATTTAGTCCATCAATTGTCTAGGATATCTTACCCTTAAAATCATTCTAGTTTGGTATAATGCCTGCTACACATTATCGGCCATGATGGGCGATTATACGCGAGCACGATAATGTGGAAGGGCTACTCGCCTGTAGTCGCCCATCATTGTCCGTAATCGTCATCGTGATCGCCGCGATCGGTGATTTAGCGGTTTTTTGGGCACGCATCAAAGGGAATCGGTTGTAGTTGTGTTGCGCGCACACATTATCGCCGATTAGTATCACCAATTAATGTGTATAGGTAGGTATTTTTGCTTTGTTTTATTACGATGAATGCTCAAACTACACCATCTTGTCTTCCAATTATTTTTCATGACTTTTAGTTCAACAACATTGATAAAATTGAAATTAAATGAACAGTAGCTGCAACAAATTCCACGTCCATTAGGGAAGGTTGCCGCTCAATAAATGATCACGGACGATAATGTGGATGCTTGTACAATGATCGTCGCCGATCACAGACAATCAACGATTGTCCATCATGGCCGATAATGTATAGCAGGCATTACTTCTTCAGCACAGCCGACAAACACGTGACTCGGGCCATTTACTCTTAATCAAACAATTAATTTTTAAAATATAACCTACGAATAATAGCAGTTGAAACGTGAGCATGTTACCAGGTTTTACACCTCGTTACGAATGTGTCATTAAATACTACGTGTTTTATTACATAACGGCGTATGTAGCGTAAAACGGTCCGTCGGAAATCACTAAGGACCAATTTAATTCCCCGAAGTGCGCCGCATCACGCCACAGTTTTCATATTTAACAAAACAAGTGCGTGAAGATATGCCCCTGTGAGCCTTGCTGTCGACAAAAAATCGATTTTTATCACCTCCGATCGCACATGCTTAGATAGAGACATAAAATTTTATTGTTCGTCGAATCGCCGAGGAGATTTTAAATCGTTTCTACCAAAAAACTCGTTTGGATTTCGATAAAAATCGGTAAAAAACCGATGCACGTACGTTCGCCTAATATTCTTGGAAGAGCGCGACGTCCACGGTTTCAAATGTAAAAGGACATTAATATGCCTTGTTATTGCCTTGATAATTGTTTCTGATTGCCATCGTGTTAATGCTCGTCTCACGTTTAAGGAATAAACGATAAGCGAGAATATATTTCCTCGCTGATGTCGAGATTAATGATTTCTACTCGTCTCTCATGTAAGGAGTCTTTCAGGGGAGACATAAAAAGATGTTCTAGAAGATTTTTAGTTACTTTACTTACCCTTCTCCATTTCTAATTATAATCCAATTATAGGTATATTACAAAAGTATAAAGCAAATTGGAGTTCTAGAACTAGTATTCAGTAGTAACAATATTTTTGTAAATATATTATTGTAACTAATAATGAAGAGATCAAAAATACCACTTAAACACAAAATTAAAAAGCCTACTTTGTCAAAATTACCTACCGTTCGATAATTTTTGTTCGCTAATTCTATAAATAACTCGCTTATCGTACACCGTTAGTCATACAACAAGTGCATTATTGTAGTGTGGTAATGAGATCGAGTTTGGTAGGCGAACGGTAGATATAGAACCGTAGGGTATATCACAATGTTTATTGCCGATAAAAGCTATTTCGTTGATATTTTAGTGTGTCTCGTTACGAAATTGGAACGGTGGGACTAACTAAAGTTCTTTATTAATGAGCTACACTCATTACAGGTATCGGGGACAGGAGTTCAAACTTTCTTTAATGATCTTAAAAAATAATATAATTTCTCAGTAGATTAAAATATGCATAATGAAGGTTAAACCTATATTTGATTTAAAACACATCAATGGTTATGGATTATTTTGGCAGATTTTAAACCCGTTATCACATATTTTTGACATTAGGTAGTTCCAAGTTACTATTTATATATACGTGTTTAGGTATAATATGAGACAGCTTTTGCTATGACGTCGTATCAACATTTCTAATAGTTTAATAGTAGCTGATCCTTCATAGTAGATATCTTGCCATCGACACCTACTAGACTCAGTGTTCAGAACAAAAAAGTGAGGTAATTTTTTTTCTTTTTGTTTTACGATTTGACCTATGTCACCGAGTACGGTCCGCCGAGAAATGTATCGGGAAAAGTTATCATTTGTTATTAACGTTATGTTTTCCCTACTACGCTTCTTTGTTCCTAAGATTATGTCTATATATTCTTTGGTCTGTGATTAAGATATATCGTAAATAAAATCAGTTGCCTAATTATTTATATCAATAACTTCCCGATAAATACCGGTAAACTAAATAACGATAATATCATTATTACAGCGTAACGTCGCTAGCTTCTAAAGTTCTACCGTAGAGTCTTCGACAAAATACATATTACCATAAGGTATTTGCGGCTGCAAAGTTTCTGGGCGCTCGGCAATAATTTACCACTTCTTGACTGTTAATAGCCAATAGGATTTTCTGTCGCAGAAGGGGTTGAAAGTCATTAAGGGTGTAATTCTCGTTGTAATAAACACTCAACGATAAATATCAAACCCTTTCGCTGCCGGCGTGTTTCTTGGTGTGGAGGTTTCTTATAATTACTCTGGATACATAAAATGTAATTATTTCTTTAGTGGAATTGTTGGTTTTCGTTCAGTTGCTGGGTTTAACCCTTTGAGTCCAAGCTCCAAGTTATCCTTGGTTCGTATGCACCCTGGTGAACTGGATACTTCCTGGTGAAAGACTGATGAAGCTATTCCACCAGGTATCTTTTGGCACTTTCTGGACTCTGGCCTATCTAGTTTAATTCAGTGGATTATAAGGACAATTAGAAAACATATTTTCCTATTTAAAAGAGACACCTGTGTGCAATTACAACTAATTTACAGGAGAGATTTATTGTCCGTTGGTTTAGTTAAATTCAAAGCAATCTACTTTTTTATAGTTACTTGAAAAGTTAGTCTTTCTTACGACTCTGAGATTTAGCATATCTCTAAATAAAAAAATGTTTTAAAAATATATTTAATTTTGAAAATATAACGTTTCCTACACGCCTACACCTTAACACCTCTATCGCGTGTTGTTTACCATCCACAGCTATAGAACATCGGACGGGACGCCCTGCCGATGAAGAATTTTTGTTAGCATTGACACCTGCCAGCCAGTGACACCAAACAAGTGTATAGTAACATAATTAGTTCCGGTCTAATTTTGACCATAAGCTAGGTCTCTAGTAATGCCAGTTCTATAAAAGCAACTATCTACGATTAGCTAGAATAAATGTAGCTATCATGATCAACTAATCAACTAACAACTAACACTAAACCGCCGTTACAGCAAAGTCCCGATGCACAATTATTAATAGATTTGACCCGAACATCAATTAGTAGTGGCATTTGAGCGCGACATACTCAAATATTGTGTGTTAATTGCGATTCCGGAAAATTTAGTGGCAAAAGGGTCCAGATAATTACAGCAGGAATGCCATTCCGATTAGAAACAATGGGTTTTTGGGTCCATAACAAATTAATGGCGCATCGGTAATTGCACGTTTTATTGTAACTATGCGAATTGTTTTGGGTGTTGCGTTGATGCTAGTCTTATTGGAGACTGATAAATGATTGAGTTGGGAATTCTTCAAGATCTATACATTGCTTTCGTATTTTAGTAATAATCTTATTATAGAAAATCCAGCGTACGTGTGTTTGTCACTGTACTCCTCCTGTGCGGCTGGACCAATTTCAATGAAAATTTTGTGTAGTGTTTTAGAGTGGCATAGCCACAGTTAGATTCTTTGTATCTTCGGTGCCATAGACAATAAAAATAGACAAGGAACATTCAGTCAGACTGAGATCAGAAATAAAATTCTGATCCCAATTTTATTATTGTCTTGCTTTAAATCGAACCCAGGACTCATTGCGTCAAAGAAGGTGCCCTTTTAATCTGCGACCAGCAAATCCCCCCCCC
>LGAG01000382.1:267024-304157 GCA_001278395.1 Lerema accius
GAAGTCAAACTGAAATTTATTTCATGCAGGTTTTCAATACGCTTACGGAGGTCGAATGATTTGCATTTACCGCTATTGAAAGGTGGCGTAATAAAGCGAGGGAATGGTGAAATTGAACCTATAGGTATACATATTTTGCTAAAGATTTACACGCCTTATAGTAATGCATTTGAAGTGACAGAATAGTGACAGACATGTGACAGATACGTCACGCATACGTCAGACGGAAGTTTCATTTGACAAGTATGACATTGACATCTGTCAGTGAGAACGTACAAGTCTATTTTTTGATATTAATGGTCGTATTTTTAAAGCAAAGTGACTTTGATGAAATAAAAAATGAAATTCATCTCTTAAATCTTTGCTTATCCGTGAAAATAGTTGTGTTGCTTAAAAAAAGACCATTGATATCAAGATCAGTGTTGTTAAAATGTGTGCATAAAGTAAATGTTATAAGTGATTGTATCGAAAACATATCCAAACATGGTAATGATATCGAACTTGTTCTGCAAAATTGGGAATATTAATTGGTACTGACTGAACTCGGGACCGTTATGGGTAAGATCAAATTTATTGCCACAAAACCGTTTTTCACCGCGAACTTGAGATTGAAAGATACTACCGCGTGAAATACCGATGTCACAGATTTCAACATTTCTGATAATAAAATGCTTTGATACAGTAGTTTTCCATTTATAAGCTGGGCCGACTCACACTTGCCATAATTGGTCGGTAACGGATACATTTTTTTTATCGGGAGTTGTGTCTGTGGTTAATAGCTTTCTTAGGTTAACATAATTATTAGGAAAAAAAAGTTTTTTAACCAATCAAGACCTACAATGGAGGCGAAGCTTCTTACTACAATGGAGACGGACTTCATTAGGTATGCCAAAATCTACCAAGCCGGTAGGTTCTAGATCGTGCCTATGAAATAGACATACCTACATACGCTATAAAAACGAGATTTAATGATATCAGCAAATGTTTTTTCTAAAATTAAAAAAAAAGATTTTTAATTTTTCTAAAATTTAATATTTTTATTTGTCCTGGTTTATTCCAAATTTTTAATTTAGATTTCTTTAAATTTTCTCATTAGTTAAAAACACCAACATTTGCGTCAATGTGAGTTGCTTTAAGGTTAAACAGTTTGATCATTGGATACACCAGTTCATGCGCGTATTGCCTTTTTAGGAAAGATATTAATGTCCTCGGAGTGTGCCCGAAGTGTAAATAATTAGGTATGTACGCAACACTTACTCTTACTGTAGTTTTAAACGAATCTGAATTGCTAAGTAGCTCATTGAAGCTGGAATGTAATTTTAATTGCGATATTTTTTTCAATGTTTCACTATCAATAAATACTTACCTATATCTATAGAGTTTATGTTACTGTAAGTTGGAAGATGATTATAAAATTTTTTTCTTTTTTCTTTCATACAAACATACAATCTTTCGCATTTATAATAATAAATTATGATTAAGTTAGCTTTACACAGATGGCATTATTTTTAAATTTTATCGTCCTATTCTGAGATAATGGAGTAAAAATGCCTATTTTCATGTACTCTTACCCACTAAGTATTAGACCTTTATCTCAGTACTCAATATAAGCATGACCTAGGACTTACAACAAAACATTTTTAACTGAAAAGTGGGCATTTTTCAAGACGGCAGAATCATCGTATGGCACTGGAATCTATGGCCATAACTCACGGCGTGCGCGCGTTAATTTATCAGCAGTGCATAAATTTATGCGCAAGAGTTCGCACAATCGGACAACATTTAGCTTTTTATCGACTGTTTGATTTAGTGCGCGCGGCCGAGACAATCCCTCAAGTCGATATGTCGACTCAACTTGTACGGCCCTATTCTGAGTGCGTTTGCGTCGTGTGTAGAAAAAAATGTCAGGTAAAAATTTAATTAATTAATTAATTATTATTATGTAAGGATAATTGCGATTTTTTCAAGATAATTCTTTAGGCAATAATTGGAATTGAATTTAGGAAAAAACGTACCTATGTACGAATTTATTTTTTGAAAATAAAATGGAGTTAATTAAAAAAAAATGACCTTAACTAATTTTAACATGACAAAAATGATACAAAAGTTTTTCCTTGTAAAATTTTAAAAAGCCATTCAGAGCTTTTGTAACTAATCTAAAATCTGAAAACTGTAACGTTTGTTAAAGCTTAGTTTTAAGATCCAAGGATTATCTCGATAAACAGTTATGATTCTAAAACCAAGCATTTCCAGTTCAATTGAACGAGTATTCTCAATTGTAACACTGCGTATCTGTTAGCGCAGGGCATAAATAGATCAGAACAAGACAGTCGACACAGAATAAGGCTTTCCCTACATTCTCACGTAGGTGTAGCAGAAAATGTTAAAGTTATGGGTCTTGCTGCGACTCGTGTCGCACGCCTGTCCGCTAGCTCTGTTGAGATCACCGCACACTAGACCGCGCCGCTGTGATACTGCTGCAAAATATATAACGTGATTAATTTATAGATTTTTCTGTTGTGCACTTAAGTAACGTATGTACTAGTTGTTGAATATTTTTTGAATATTTTGGAAATAACCGCCGTTTATAATTTCTTGATTGAATACCATCTAATACCAACTGGATTGGAGTTTCATTTGCCACCTCAATATAAGTGACCTACAATATACTTATAAAAGTAACACTCAAATATAAAAATTGCCCTTATTTTAATCATTTGCCAGCCAGTGTTAGAAACTGAGACCCATTTTGTGTCAGAGGGTTATCTAACACAGAAATTGTTTGCGTCATACATAAGAAATACAAAAAATAATTGCTATGCTAAATCATCGATGCAGGACTACCATACCTACTGATGACAAAACCAAAATTTTTGAAGACAACAGCTTCACTTAGTTGCAACCAATAGAACTTGTGTTACCTGCGGCACGTTCTAGCATACGTTCGTCTTTATTTCCGTCTGTATTCACGTTCGCATATTGCCAATTAATCTTGTTAACCAATGTAGTCTTCAGTAACATATCGATTTCGAGTCCATAAATATATTTCGTTGAGTGTTCATGCAAATGTTGAATGGGTCGCGACAATTGGATATTGTTGGCTTACCTAGCTCTTGTAGATCTAGCTTAGGTTTAGCTTAAGGTTCAATACACTATCTAATATTCTTACTTAAAGGACTCTTGTTTGTACCCTCTGTTTAAGGGTAGCGTAAAAACGGATGAGATTGAGATTTGACATAGTTATAGTTTGCTTTGGTAAAAAGCACTAAAACCTAAATTTTATGTACGTAATTATGTGTATTAAATACGTATAATTTAGGAGTCATAATTAAACACACACTTGTGATCTACTTTTAATACACAGACGTAGCTCACACGTCAGATCCAAGGCGCAGTTGAGAGAAAGTTGACGTCAAAAGTAGACATCAAAAATGCCATAATGAAGTCTGGTACAAAATAGAATAGAATTTGCAAGCGAATGAGAGGGTTAATAAATAGTCCGTACATCATACTAAAATGACCTCTAACACTAAATTACTGGTAATAGCTGGTAATAAGCGATATCGGACGCGTTGCTACAATTTGGCGGCGACGGGCCACTTCCCGCATCAATCCATGTCATCACTCATTTACCAGCCATTTTTGTTTTGGAGGATCGGTATCTATCTATGTACTTGAGGCCGGCGAAAAAGGACCATATATATTTTATTAATAAACATTTTTTTCTACTGCTGGATTGTTTTTAGTTGTAATAAGTAATTCTAATTCGTGGTCTTTCGTAGAGGTATTTACTTCAATTACTTTGAACGATGAATTTAAATTTCCGTTCTCGGTCTGTGTGTATGTTGGGGTGTTCTATGTTGTCCATGGCACCCACAATACAGGGAATCCTACTGTGGGGCTATGAGTACGTAGCGTTTATTTATTTATTGTGTTACCAGCGGATTGTTTATTCAATTAACTACTTGTATTGTCACATTATAACCTGGACCTGTACAGTAAAAACACAATTACGTGCAACACAACGATATTTTCGACGTCCCCAAGTGTACGACGAGTAGTTAGCCGGCTATGAAATTGATTGTCCAGTGCGTCCGCTGCCCACGCGCCGGTTACGCGAGTTAGATGACACCTATCGGCGGATCACGGGATTGCTAAAGACATCACTTAGCTGTAATATACATAGATGTACTAGTCTTGTTTATCATTATTTCGATACTGTGACAAACGGTTTTCGATCCAGGGAACTGGCTATCTTTGAAGGCCTTTACCCGTAGAGAGGTTCTTGTATAATTGCATAAGATAACTAAAAACAAATGGGTGCATTAGTGTAAAAGTTAAACTTTGTAAAAATATTTAAACCAAGCACTAACAAAAATATAAATACTAAAATATATTCTTTTATATATTTTTGAGTAATATCTGTAAATATATTTCTGCAAAGAAATAAAAGACTTTTTATTTTTCACATATATTGTACCTTATATAGAAAGAAATAAGGTGTCTTATTCTTTTACACAGTTTTGATCCCCAACAAAATTCACAAGTAGATGCTCCCATACATCCCGTAGATCATCGAAAACGCAATTATAATCGTCCTTTTAGCGAAGGAACCGAAAAAAGGATCAAATCACAAGATGGTATATGTGAACCAGCGATCGCTGTCAATTTGACAGATTGTAACAACCTTTTAGATAAACGAGTCGAGTCGAGGTAATGGCCGCGATTGGAGATAACTGTCGGTGTAGAGTAAGTTGGTAATTAATGCAGAGGAGACATTTGATTCGCGACTACGATTAATATTGGCTATTGATATTTAGACATTGTTCGTTTGTTTATCGTGGAATCTAAATATGGGTTTTGTATTGTACACTTACGAGATAACTCTATTGCAGACAATAGTTTTACGCGACTGCTCCAGAAAGTGGGTAATTTTCGAGGGTAGACGTATATAGGTATGTTAATGTATTTGGTTCACATTAAAGCTCAATCAATTTGTCGGAGTATATGACATGAATTGTCATTTTTGTTCCCATTATTTAGTTATTTACATCAAAGTCTAGTTTTTCTACGTCTTTAATACCACTTACCAGCTGATAAATTGTTATTAACTATTACTGACAGTTGTTTTCTAAATTTCAACATCCTTCTATCCATAAAATTTTCTGCTCTGCAATACATTAATTTAGGCACATAACCACGACATTACATACAATCTCCACCTCTGTATAATACATATTCGTTGGCTAACGTATGAGGCAGGTGCGGCACACCGATTATGCTAATTCTATTAGCCAGTATCGATTTTACGACGATCTTGATTGGGTATTGTGACACTTTGTTAATGTGTCGTCGATCTCGTTAATGTGGTTGTAGTCGAACTGCTTTTGAATTGAGTAATAAATAATTAAATGATCTAACATCAGTTGCTGGCTTGGCGACGCTAGCAATGAGGGAGGCTTTATAAATATACAAAAATAATCATAAAAACAGTTTGTAACAAGTATTAGATTGTACATTAATAACTATGTTTGGGCTGTTTATTCCTACGTTCAAACATGACTTTACCGCTTTTGATGTGGTTTTCATTAATTTGATATTATTTGGCCTCGATAATAGACAGATAATTGATAAAAAGATTTGATGTTGTTATAATAATATCCTCGTTAGCTACCAACACTTTACAGGAGTAACTAACCGTCAAAAAGTTCCTCCAATCATAATATTTGAAATTGGAAAAAAATAATTAAAAATGTTATTAGAAAATCCTTTTTTTATCTTGTGTATGGGTATTTATTTCTCACACTACATACCAAATTCAAAGTTTAATTTGTGGTCTTAAGTCTAAACTGGATGCTTAGATCTACTGGAAAATATCATAATAACCTTTTAGGTAATAAATCGAAGTAGAAAAGTTGTAAATAATCCGATCGCGTATAAATGTAACAGGTTTCATTTGATTAAGCACCAATAATCCAGCTAATGAGATTTATTCTTCCGTTTCTAGTTTTAATTAGGATTCATAATTATTACAATGATTTATACAGTTTGATATGAATCTAATACGAGATATCGAGCCGACAAACGAGCGGTGTTTCATATGGTGGCCACTATTTTTCATCGACATCCGTAACAGAAACACTAAAGTTACAGATGCTTTGACGACAAATAAGAAAGTGGACAGCTAGTTTAAAACTCTCCTTTTTTATTTATACCGTTTTGTGTGTGGTCGAAAGAAATTAAAGTGATAAGGACGTCTTGGCATATTCGATTATCCGAATACCTTATTGCCTTAGGGACTAAAACTTCTCATGTTTGTCAAAACTTTATCTTTTGGTTCTAAAGTTCTATACAATGATGCTAAACAATATCAAAATTACTTAAATAGTAAATTAATCCCACGGGAATTTCAAATCGCCAAAAATAAATAACTCACTCATCAAAATCACCTTGTACACTAACTGTTATCGTTAAAATATAACTATTACCATTAATTCAGGACATCATTAATTGGCGAGGTCACCCGGTACCCTTCCCGGATGTGAGCCATCGGTTTTTTGGTAAGTCGGGTAATTGATGCTGTAATTAGCCAATGCTGGTCATTAAATGTACGAGTTTATGTACCTACTTGCGATTTTTTTAACTTTTAATCCATATTACTTACTCTATATAATATAAGTTGGGACCACAACATGTAACTCGTCTTGTTTATCAATCGGTTTGTTTATCATGTTTGTCAGTTGGTAATGCATTGGTGGTGCAACTTATTATCAAGTATCATACGTGCTAACATCTTTCATTAAAATTTCTGTGACTTTTTCATGGGATTTCAAAAGAAATTAGAAGATAAAGATACACACTATATTACAGGTTTGTAACTCTAAGGGTCTCTTGCTGGGCTGTAGACGGACAGACAGACATGGCAAAAGTATGGAGGGCCTTTATAGTGGGTTAAAAGACACTTATAATGTTTTACCTATGATTATTTTATACAATAATTATATTATTTTCAGACAGATCAGAAGTACTTCTATATTTATAACTTGTAATTACTTACCTTCCTTCGACCTACTAATTATCTCGTTACTATAAACCTTTATTGCGGTAAAGACGTATGCACAGTCGATAATGAGCAGTGGAATATAAGGGCGTGTGCGCACCATGCTGACGAGGATGACGCGATGTCTGGCATGCGTTCGGTAGACACCTGCGCTGGGTGATGTTAGTGTGGATATGCCTTTAAGGAAAAATCTAGATTAAAGACCAAGATGTAGGTACCTACCAAGAGTCGTAGCCGAGTCAATGTACTTGTTTAAAACGTTAAAGATTTTTAAAATTTACATGGTCACTTTAAGATGTTAATTATTAGGTAACATAGTTATGTAACAACTTAAAACAGAAGGTCCCTTATGTAGGTACTGAATATAAAATTAATAAGCGACTTGGTATTACCTAGATCTCACAACTTTTAACGGTAGAAGAACTAAGAAGACTTGGGTTTATGATACCTAAGTATTGTTTTCTATGAGATAAAGAATTTAATGATACAACAAGCGTATCCATAATATATAATGTTTACAGAATGCAATCGGCAATGACGCCGATTCAGCGATGGTTACTCAATGCCCCATTCCATCGCTCAATGGCTTCCTCGAGCAAATTTTTTTTTAATTGCTGAAACATTAACTTTGAACTGGTCACCGGCGGAAAAATTCCGAATCGACATTCGAAATTCCGAATCGACATTCACGTTGTTAATAGAGTCAGGTGGCGATTCGCGGAAACTGGTCATTATCAGGACAACGTTTAAATACTTGGTATGGGTTTTATTTAATGATGTCAGTGAAACCGACTGGATAGTGTATAATGTAAAAGTGAACTTTTTACATTGTAAACGGGCTTATTTCAAATTCACCACTAAAAGTAAACCATTTGTTGTCATGTCCATGAGCGAAGATGATGAATTACAATCTAGTTACACTTTATTTATCGGCAATTTCTGTATAAAAACTATGAATTATAGCTTATTAGGCTCCGCGTAATGTAGAGTTCCCTATTTCCTAGTTGCGTAACTGGTTAATATGTTACCTACCCACAGCAGTTTTTAAGTAAAAGTTAAATTTACCTTGATCTTGCTGTGGCGAAAATGTTCACATTTCCAGAAGCTAGTTAGGTACTCCGAAAGTGTAAGGTTGGTCATAGATGAACAGCATCAAACAGTCAGGGCACTTGATTGTATGAACCGACTGCTACAATTAGTCCATAAATAATTTACCGGCATGCAATTTCTAGAAAACGTTTTATATGTGGTCTTATCAAGTGCTTCAAAAGCCGGCATGGACTGCTTTAGAAGGCCGTCTATAGCCAACTGTCCAGCCAAAACTGCTGGAATAAAACTGCTTCAATGAGCTAGCTCAAAAACCACAATAACACGAGTCTCATCAATAAAACTGCCACTGATATTTTACGATGCTGATTCACCGCTGGTAAATCATCTCTGGCGGCGATTCGAAACGAAGTGGCCGATAATAAACCGATCACAATAACATAACGCCGCTCAGACTCGTAAACTGTAGCCCAGCGAGGGCTCACATCTTAATTTGTAAGAGATACTCGCTTTATAAATAATGTAAAAACAATGAACACAAGTATGGGAGCGTTTTGGATGAATTACTCATGGATAGACACGGCGTGTTGTGCTTTCAAAGCTACAGATGAAATATTATTTATTTAGTGGTTTTATTAAAAATTCATTAAAAACAGAAATTACAATTCTTTATTCTAATCAACGTTGTTTATTTAATATCTTTTTAACTTTCAGAATATAAGAAAAATTCACGACTAGGTACAGTTTTGTAATTTATTTTCCAATTTTCGTAATTTCTTTACGTGATATTTAAATTTGCGGTACAATATGGTTTTTGTCTTTGTTTTAAAAGTATTCAATTTATTATTAATGGCTTCACTGTTTTCTAAGGCTACCAAGTACCTACTTAGTCGAAAACCTTCGCATTCTTAATTATTATTAAATGAATGAGGTATATTAGATTATAGCTTAGACAGCTCGTTTTAATCATCATTAATAATAATATACTATTGATTTCTATAATTAAGTTATTATTATTTTTTTATATCTAAGACAACGCAGGCCTTGTCTGTCTGTCTGTAACACTGCTTTAGCGCAGCGGCAACTTTGACATGTACAGAAAAATCTAAGATCATAAACCACAGCAGCTCTGTCGTATCGGATTGCAATCGCACCTTGCATGCTAATCACATGCCTTCCCTGTCACACACACCTCTCACTCACACATGACCTGTCAAGCAAATATCACCCTTATTGAAAATAGGTACACTTAAGTTTTCCTTACCAGCCTTGATCGTAATCCCCGCCAAGTATTAATAAAACAGTAGCGCATTTTCTACTTTTTTTCAATCGTTTTAAAGCCCATTTTTCTACGCGATTTAGACAGGGCATTGATTGTCTATGACTATCAAGTAAGCTTTCAATTTGCATACAAACATTTTTCTCATTAACTGTACTTTAAAAGTTATTTTCTATAAGTACAGTCGTGATTAGATTTTATTTAAGTACGTATTCATGTCTATGGTAATAAAATCAATTGAATCTGTTTATGGCGCTGTCGATAATTTCAACAATAAATCTTTTAATGCTTAATGGTTTGTTTTGTTAGGTAAGATTATAATGGTTGTAGACCTATCCAACTATCGAAAGTTGTTATACTAACCGTTGGACTCCAAAATAAGTAGTTCTAAACTAAACAAAGTCTTAAACTTGCTCTCGATTTCGTTTACGAATGTTTGTCACTGAAGTACTAAACGGCTGGACCAATTTGCATAAAATTTCTGTGAGGTGTTTTAGGGGAACCGAGTAGATATGGTTGGGAACCACAGATGGAACCATTAGTTAGTGCTGAGAGATACGAGTACTTCAAGGGACCAGCCAAATCACTAAAGTTATTGAAAATCCGCCACAGCACAAGTTGTCCGACATGACGAGCATTTACTAAAAAAAAAACATGAAAACTGTAGGTCAGGAGTATGTACATACCTGATGTGGGAAATTAATTAATCATGTGGCAGAACAACGTCTGCCCGGTCATCTAGTGAAATTATATTTTGCATCTTGCTTTTCTAAAATTGGAAGCCAGTAAATCCAAATAAATAACTGATTTCTTTACCCAAACCGATCGCAAGTCCATACACGTGGCGCGATATTTAATATTTGCGAGATCCGCGTCGTCTGATATACTGATAAACGGACAGATTTGTGTTGTCCGTGCGTCTCTTGTGGTAGCTAGTTATTGTTTTAGTAAACTCCGTGAAACTCGTGAAAATCCGTGAGTTCGGTTGTTTGAAGTTATGGTTTTTATTTAGAGTTTGAGTTGAAGTATTTTTAAGGATAGTGTTTAAAAGTTAAAGGTAAACAGAATGCAAAGTAGAAATTTAATTCTAATTGGTTGCCTTCAACATAACTTTTATAAAGAATACTGATAGGATATGCTGAGTAAAAACTGTGGTCTCCTTCTGCGTAAAATGGAGAGGATCCCAGCAAACTACATTGTTTTGGGTTTTAGCTTTTCAGATTCTACTTTTAGTCAACCCAATTAAAGAAACTGAGATCCAAACATAATGAAGATAAAATAGAAATCTTTACATGCAGTAGAAGAGGTACATCGAGCTGTACCTATCTACAATTCTACATTAGGCTATCTAACAAAGAGTCCAACCGTTTTAAAATTCAAACCATAGCCGTAACGGCCACCTTTCATCTGCGATACCTATCAGACAATAAGAGTTGTATGCGCTCGTGTACGTGAATCTACAAGAATTATGCATCACACGCCTCGGCGGATCACAAAGAAATTATGATATATTGTTAATCTTCGTATTTCGCAGTGCGGTGTCGCCGTCGGCCAACATTGAGACATCAAAGGTATGGAAATTTGATTACGCGCTATCGACCTTAGATTACTGTAGTGGGATTAGAAAAATGTAAAGTTGTTATTTATTGGCAGAGACATGATACCCAATTTATTGGTTAGGATTTTAGGTATAGGTCAATCGGTTAATAAATTTCTTCTATCAAGAGAGACGTAATCAAGGTAATAACAAGACAGGCAAAATTCCTGCTATATAAGCAATGACGATTAAATATATTATCCTTGGAAAACGATAATAAATTGACAAGAAAACTAACTGCTGTTTTTTCTACACGGCCCAAACTACCAATGTCAGAAGATTGTCAACGTCACAAATAAATCGAGCAGCTCGCAGCAAAACAATTGAATACACTACAAAATAATAACGGGACGACTCCAGCCAAATTTCCAGTTCAACAAAACAGCGGGGCTGTCGAAATAAAAACAAAAAGTTGGAAAAATATTCAGCAAGTTAATGATGACGCAGGAAAAACAATTCGGTAGCCATTGAAAAGGCTGAAAATGAACGGAATCGTTCGCTGGAAGAAAGACTTGGGCATAATGCGAAATATGAAAAGAACTGGCGGAACAATAGGGCAATTGAAGATGAAAATAATGAAGGACAAACAATTAACACACGACGGACTTGGCGTTCGTAGACTGGGGGCTGGTGGCGAATATACGACATGTCCGCGATCAGACAGTACGCGCTTTGACTACTAGGTAAATATAACTATCATAGTAATAGACGAAAAAAATTGTCTACTACTTTTAAGATTCAAATCGTTCATTTATTTATAGGTATCTATCAATCAGTGATTATGTGCATAAGCAGCTAATTTTTTTGAAGCTATCCTAACTTGGTGCTTTAGTGTTTTGAAATGGAAAAGATGGCGAATAAATTCTTTAAAAAACATTAAAATTTCTTTTAAAAATATAAAGAAGTTAAGAATTATATCAAATTGTTTAATTTTATAAAAATTGGTAAGTTCATCAAATAATTTTGTAAGTTACAAATGAGTCGCGACCTGCGACGGGCAATGGGCTTCTATTTCGGGGGCACGAAATAGGTGCTTATTGTCGTTTATCTAGAAGAATTTTATGTTCTTTTATTAATTTTGTTCAAATTTAGGGGTTTTATGCCATTCTTAGGCCTAATATCGGGTGCTTTAGTGTTCATCGGACAAAAAATAATACTATCAGTTGACAGAATAAAGAATAGTATAGTGTAGTTAACGTCATCATTTAAGTGTTAATTTTCTCCGCCAAACTCTCGTACTAGAGCATTTGTTAAAAATGGAAACAGTTCCATTCCTCCCCCAACGAAGGGTTAGAGGAACCCCAAGAAAAAATTCAACTCAAACGGAAGAGGAATTCGGGGTTATGTTTTATTAACTTTTTTTGTTATATTTGTTATTCAAACGCTTTATAATTTCCACTTTGATCGGTGGACACTGGACCCAAGAGTTTTCCACAAACGATTCGCAGTTTTTGTACACGATCCGCCATTTTTGAAAATAATTTTAATTGAAACCTTGCCTATATTTTTGTTATGGTTGAAGCAGTGGAATAAACAGCCAGTACGAGATATGTAGGTAGTTTTTTCGATTTATAGTAAAAAGACATTTTAGTAATATGAATAAAAATTGTTTATTTAATAATCTTAAGGAAACTAAACACAAGTTAGAACGCCCTCACAAGCAATACCTGTATCGTGAAACCTAGGCTCAGCTCACTAATTTAATTAAATAGAGAAAATTACTAACAAAATAAACAGGCCTAGTGAACAACAGTTGTGTGTGTGATTTTATTAGTAAGTGTTAAGTAGTTTTATAAACACAGAATTATAATAAGAAATATCTACACTAAGAAGCTAACTAAGCCTTTGGGACCGATAGGTTGTAGGTAGATAATACTTGTGATGAGTTGAAAAAAAGTGTGATAAAATTACCATTTTATATCTACCAAAATAAAAAGATTCTATTTTATGTCCCAAGCGCGTTCATCTGCTACCGATGTTACGTTTTCCAAAAACCTCACTAAACACTTACAAAACCTCTTAAAGCGTATTAAAAAAGAACTATTGGAAATAAAATGGCGTGTCAACATTTAATATCAGCTTGTAAACAGTAAACGGAATAGCCCATCTCATTCGTGACTAACAATCTTACGGAAAACCACATTTTTTAAAACATTTACCTGCAAAATTTTTGAATATTTTCAACCTTAAAGGAAAGGAATAGAGTCGTGGTATTGTTACTGGAGTGCAAAGATAAATTTGTAATTTATTTGGATAAGATCAGTCACGTCATCCAAAGAGCTTGATGGGAGATAAAGCAGCATATAGGATTTTTGGAAACGCCGCCCCGTGGTATAATTGGCTCAAGAGTTTATCTCTTCAAAGAACCAGTGGTCATTCGTGAAGTTTGAGAGGCCCGGCTGAGTTATGGGGCCGTGACCGTGGTCGCAATGTATTTATGGTTTAATGGCATCCGTGTAATTTAATTGGTTATATAAATTTGAAATGCTACTTACCTACTGGTAATGCGTAATAGCTAAAGAGATTTTATCTTAAGTTACTTCCTGTTTGTGCATTAACTGTTACTGCTGTACTCTGTAAATGGTTTAAAAGTCTTCTGCCTCCTCTTTGTACGAGTGGGGACTTTGATTATATTCCGATTCGTCCAATAGGATGTTTCTATGTCTACGTATAATATGTTAAAGTTTTCAAATTATGATATTTTTCTGATATTTAAACAGTTTTTGGGCTGTATTTTTTTTTTTAATTTATTACCTATAGGACTTTGTCGCTGAGCGACCATCGTCCCGTAAAGACAACACAAACTTACAATCTCAGACAATGGGCTGTATTTAAAACTAAAATTTTTAATTTATAATAATTATGTTTTCTTAATTCGAGGTCACTATTATCGTACGGCAAACACCTCAAAGAAAAAAATAATATGTATTGCGCTGAAATTCCGCTTTTTATTATGGTCCTGGTTTGATTCCGAGCGAGCCAAAAAAGGACGAGTTATTTGTGATGTGTATAATCTTATCACTGTGTAGCGTTATTTACCTTATCAATATCAGGATCACCACCTATGCACATTTTATAAACACGAATTCAATCCCGATAAATATGAGAAAAAAAAAATCGTTTGTACCTACGCAGTGAGAATCTCAGTATTACCTTTATTGTTAGAAAGCGGCCCGCTAAGTCCGTCCCCGGGGACGGGGCGAATTTGGCATTTGGAAAAATTGCGAAAAACAAATAGAAAGACGGCTAATCTAAATTAGTAAGGTCTTCAAAAAAGTCAATTAGAAAAATCTGCGGCTTTCTATTCTATTTCTTTATTATGACGTGGGAGGGAATTTAAATATTTTTTCTTATTTTTTGTTACAGTAAAACACCGCCTACATCTAATCTTAACAATAAATTGGATCTAAAAATACTCAATCCATAATTTTATAATTATAAACTAATTCAATTACACTTACCTATTTACATCAAAATAACATTTATTTCGGTGGTCCACCCTGAAAAATTGCTCTTTATATGTAGTTATTTTGTGGTTAGTATTATCAAATAGTTCTACAGCCTTGTTAGTTTTGCTGACGGTATCACAATCAGAACCAATACTTGCGTATTTTTATTTAGTAATTAGAATCAACGAAAGAACTCCATTAAGATTAGATTTTTTCGGTTAATAAGTACAAGGAGGAAAACATTAAAACTCTTTCTTACGACAAGCCGCTTAATGTCAATCTTCTAATAAGCATTTTGTTAAAAAAATTGAAATCACAGAAAAATATTTTATGATGTAAAAATGAAGGAAATATTTTTTTATAAAATCCAAAATGAAGATTATAAGTAGGAAACATTTTTCTATTCACATTGTTATTATTTTATTGAAATGAAGTGACATTACATTATTTTTTTTAAATCTAATACTACGTATAGTAAATGATTGTTTTCTAGTATCTAACTACAATAAATTTTCCAAAAACAAATTGTATTTACGAAACAAACGACACTTTTGTCACATTGACTACTACTTTAATGACAACAATAATAATTAAATTAATTAGCTATTATAGTTAAATAAACAATCGAAATCCGCCATCGACAGAGAACAACCCTCTCTATCAAAATGTCGGAACATGACAAGTGAAACACAAACAGACAATTGAAAGCTCTTATTACGTGTTGATTTGTTATTGCCATCGGAATTACATTGCTAATAATAATTCGTCAAGTAGACTTAATTCACCTTTGAATCTTTAGTGCTAGTTTAGGTGCTTGTGACCCAGGTGAATTGATTTAGGTGCTTTAAGTCTACTTCCCCTATTATTTTTGGTACTGTAATAGATTCTTGATGACAGGTAAACTAAGTACTTACTGTTCAACGTTTCTCTTTTTAAACTAACTTGTAAGAAGATTTAAAAAACGGTGGATAAAATCAGTAATTATGGTCTTTTTTCTGGTACATCTAGCCAGGAAGGCAGAAATCCCAAATGAACGTACTTTTCATAAAAATCAATTAAAAATAAATTGGTATTTATTACAACTTAGGTACACAATGTAAGATGGTACAATAAAATTTGTGTCTATATAGAAACTAGTCAATTTCTAGAACGCTAAATTGTATGAATGTAAAAAAAGTCAACAATGCATTGCAAAAATTAAATTTAAATCGGAACTTTATACAAACTATAACAGTCATTGGCTTTCGAGAATCTATGAGCACACGTAACGAAGCCTATGGAGTGCCAATTGGAAAATTCTCCAAATCACCGGTTGTAAAACTCGAGACCTTTGTAACAACCCTTTGGCGTGGAGCGCCCTGGAGCACCCTGGAACACTCTGGAGCACCCTCGGCGGACCCTCGCTGTCGTCCCGTCGGTTCGAGTGTGTTTTGATTGTTCCCTAACTCTCCGGTCTCTTTTCACTACGATCTTTCGATTTACTTTTGATTTTCTGCAAGAAATGCAATTTTATTGAACTTGTTTTTCAATTTTTTTTGTCGACAATGTGTTGCTATATCATGCCCCATTCGATTGTTGTATAAAAAAATATTTTTGAGACTCGAAATTGATTTTTGAATGCAAATAAGTCATAAACAAACAGTCAATTGGCGCTATTACCTCATCTCGATCAGCAAAATCAATTAAGGCGTAATGTGAAGCTTGAAAATTTTCGGAGATTCGAAATTGATCTTTCGTGTTCTTATCATAAGGTTGACGTGTTATTTAAGGAATGGGAAAATTTGCGCAGGTAGCGCCAAATGGGTTGGGAGGGTCGCTCCTGCGCAGGATTACCCCAAATGACTTCCAAATCTTAGGATTCGCGATTTTTTCCCCATTTCGAATCGAAAAAAGGGAATAACTTCAAGATGCAATGACCGCGGCGGCGATATCAAAGGCTTCTTGGTAGTAACATTGTCTCTTTCACTCAGTATAGCGAGGCGAGGGACGGATATACAATTGTGTAGGGCTGACATTTTGAATTATAGACATTGCTTCGTCAATAGTTCGTTATCTGTCTAATTAGAATTTTTGCTGTTTTTGTTGATTGATAAATGTTGTGGTATGTATAATAGTTTTGTATTTTTATATTCCCTGATCATGCCAATAGACAATTTTGTAAGATAATTTAAATAAAACGTTTCAATTCAGTTAGTAGTTTTCGAATAAAAAGAGAAATGTAGTTTGTCGCATGAATGTTTTGAAAGATACTATAAGAAGCATCAGTCCGAATGCTTGTAGTGCATTATTGCTGATCTAAAAAAGTAGTAGTTACATTTTCAATGCCCGGTTTATGAATATATTTCGTTTTAGTTCAATTATAAATTTGGTAATCAGAAATCGTTTGAATTAAAACCCATTACGTCATAGCATAGATTCACAAGATTTTGGTTAGGTCTTCCTTACCTATATAAACTTAAAGATGTCAAATTTCGACTGACATGTCCATATTGGAACTGTTGACGTATTAATACCTCCTTCTCCGCCCTTGTCACAAAAACACGTATAAGCTCTTCGCTAAATTTATTTAAATACTCAACATGAACCAAAACGGTTAAAAAACCCCGATATTGTTGTAAGGTTGGCAACCCTGAAGACCTTGCAACGGCGTCCTTTGAGTGCACCCGCCGCCGCATTTGCTACAAGCCGTTTATCGCGTTACGATTAACGCGCGAATAAAAACTCATTACTGCTTAGCTATTTAAATATGTTGTCCCCGACGAGTATATCACCTATCCCTGTTGCGAAGCAATTTGCTTCAAATTAAGATTGAAGGATAGTGATCATAACGACATTTATAGTTCATCTATCCCAGCTCTGAAGCAGTCTGATCTATGGATCAGGTTCTCAGTTCTTCTTCAGGTTGTTATAGGTAAAGGTTCTAATAACATTTTATCCTTTAACCCAAGGAACGGTAAGTAGGTAGGCAAATTTTTAGGTTATTATGCTACAAATACATTTAATTTAGAAATTAAAACAAAACACATAACACCACACGTTTACTAAACTTGCACGTTATATAATCAAGCGACTCCAAAGCCCCGTCGCATTGACGTTAACATTGACAGTTGCCATAATTTGTGTGGTCAAATTCGACCACCGAGGGTCATCCCTACTTAAACAGCATACAACTAAACAAAGGAAGACGTTGAAAACTACGTTATTTCAAACGAAATTTCCTCGAACACTTACTTGAAAACTGGCGTAATTTCCAGCAACAAAATCTCGAAACACCTGAACATTCAGGAACTCTAGTACAGTCGATGACAAAGTAAGCGGATGCCTCCACGCTCCGAAAGCGCGTAAAAAGGCTTTACGGGCAAACTTTTAATCAGGCAGACTAATTGGTCCGAAGCTATGGTTAGAGTAAGGTCCCTGGTTATTTGCAAGAAAAAATGTTTTGCGGAAATAACTATTAAGAGATTCTTGGTGAAAACTATTTTTGAGGAAGTGGTAACAGGGGAGCTTTAAAATAAATCCTTTGACTATCATATTATGATATAATTTCGCTCAGAATACCCATCATTGCATAATTACAGAGTTAATACTCTGCCCTGGGAACTTGGTAATTTTATGGCAAACAAAGGCCATCGACATACTTTAACGATTGTCATTTAATGGTAACAATTGAGACTAACCTAATCTAACGTTCTCTCCGAAGCACGAAAACCCTAAAGAATTTTTGTCATTAGTTGTCCCTACACACTTTCCGATCCCGCTACAACTAATACAAGAATTTCAAGAGTGAATACCAACTTTAATTTTTTTTTCTATCCAGTAGCAACAGTATATTTAAATCAATAACCCGAAGTAAGTCGTCTAAACGTGCAAAGTCTCCTAACCCTTCCCTGGCTTAAAAATGGCGGCATAAATCACGATCTTCGACCCTTATTAATTCCTTCCTTCGTTAGGGTGACTTGAAATATTAGAAAAAGTTCCTCTATAAAATACTTACACCTGTACGACTGCGCTGGTGGAGTCTCTAATAATTTGAGTTAGATTTATCAGTATTTTAGGGTTCTAAAGGGTGCAAATGGAACCCTATTTTTAAACCGTCGACATAGCCCTGTAATCTATTTTTTTAATTGTAGTATGCGCTAGTCAATTTATTATTAGAATGCTCCCTATAGAAAAGAATACTGGAAATGTAATTAATTCATTTACACATATTATTTTTTGTGTAGAATCGAAAGCCTAGGCAGACATTATTCTTTAACTTACCTACTTTATTTTTTATAATTTGGTTAAAGTTTGTAGACAACTGTGACTTATGGGTATAACTTGTAGTTAATTTTAAATAAAAACCTCTGATACCATACATAAGACTCTAAACTGTAGATTTTTATAGTTTTCAAACCAGTAATCACAAGCCTCGAATTTTTTTCAAAACCCTTACAATGCATCAACAAAAAGCTAATCTATATCTCTGTACATCGATGGGAACCACAAATATACGATTCATCGAGCTTTTTCTTATCAATTTTAGATTTAATAGAAATCCATCTATACTTTCACGATATTTGACTGATGCGACAACAATATTACAAGCCAAAAACATCCTTATATCCTGCGCCATTAGATTTACGATTATGAAATGTGATTCTAAATCAAAATGTATTGACAAGTTTAATAAAACGCAAAACAATTGAAAGTGTTACGTTTGTAGGACCGACTGGTAACTTTCGTCTTTATTGTAATTGAAATAAAGCTAACGGTTGCTTGGAAATTTGATTTAAGTTACAATCTACGTCACAAAAGGGAATGATACCTTGGATTGAAGGAATCGATAAGCTTTCAAATTTCAATCAAGTAATCAGTAGGAGGCCACTGTGTTACGATTGATTAGAAAGCTGGTATTATGATGGTCAAATTCACTGGATATTTTTGGTTAGACAAGAATTTTTTCAAAAGCTTTTTGAAAGCTAATACTCCTTTGAAAATCTTACGTAAGCAATATTTAAAAAACTCTTATAGGTATACTATTTGTCCCACTGCGCCAGAAGGAGATTAATGTTTTTAGAAAGTAATTGTATGTATATACAAGTTTCAATATTGTATAACGTTATTGGGTGTCATTGCATTAATTTTCATTGTGAAAGTGACATAGGCTATAATTATGAATTCTATTAAATACTCCTCTCAATTTTAGCCGTCGTATTGTTTACTAACAATTACATACTTGTCCTTGAAAATATTCAAAGAAATACCTCTATTTCTACTAAAGTAATACTTCAATTTAATTGTCCTATGCGTTCAAGAGTAGGACAGGTGTAGGACACACGGAATACCATTTAATTCATATACTACAGTGACGTTAGTAAATCACAGCTGTTACTGTCCCCTATCATGAGTAATTAATTCGTTCAAATATCTATTTTGGGTCTATAAATAGTATTCTGTTTAACTCTGCTCCTTGGAGCGATTCCAGAGCCCCTACTATGGGTTCTAGATCGAATGTGTTGTTGCACAGACCAACAAATATATAGACGCAGTCTTTGGAACAAAGAAGCGTTGTAGGGAAAAACATAACGTTATTAGCTATTCTATTCGATATTGGTACAAAATTTCAATAAAAAAAAAAATTAATAGCTTTGTATATTATTTATTATTCGCCTCAAATAACGTTAAATGCGGTTGAAAATGTCAATTAAATTAAATTTAATAGCTTTGTATATTATTTATTTATTATTCGCCTCCCCTCCTACCGAATAATGTTAAACATGTTAAACTCGATTACCCTCTTCAAGTTAACACCACTAATAATCGAGAAACGTTAGTAATGCTCCTAATTAGCGTCGACTTTCTTCGTCGTTGTCATAATTAGTTGTTTACGTGCATAATGATCTCAATGGTCCAGAACTATTGCTTACATCCACCGCTTTGATCTGATCACACCCTTACGAGGAGTAATTAACAATCATTTTAATTATTGTTTATTATTCAGCTTGTTAATGTGGAGAATTAACACTTGGACTTATCCTTTGTGCGAGAAAATTCGACTGAAACCTTTTGTAGAGTTTCGTACTTATAGGTACTAATGTTGTATTACTAAGGATTAATTTTACCTACTGCGTCGCTATCTGAGAATAATTATTATAAGGAAACTTGATTCATTTATACGTACTTCTATACGTTTCACCACAGTGATCCACCAAGATAGTTATACTCAGATAACTATACCGTTTACTATTGTGTAATATAAATTACTGTTTCACATTCATTCAATTTGAATTGGCTTGTTTTTTCAAATGACTTATAATTAATGTCATTCTCCCAATCGAAACTAACCCATTGACAATCTTATGTTGAAATCCGACCAGCCGCTTAGACCTTAGAGCGTGCCAAAGTAATGGGCATACATACATACGCTCGAAAATAATTAGACTGCTGGCGTAGTCGGATACAAAACAATATCTTAATTGTAAGTACTCGTACGAAGTCGGGACACGTCGCTAGTCGTAATATAAATCAGATCCCACGCACTGCATAATATACTTAATGTTAACACGAGTCATTTCAATTTAAAACACATCGAAATTAAAACGGCTCTAAAATCTAAATATAGGTACTTGAACTGAATACTTGCTGTGTATCACACTGTTTAGTATCAAATAAAATTATCAACAAATATAATCTGTATATTAATATGTGAAGGGATATCTGTAAGAGACATTTTTCAAAGTAATGCTCGGTTGACTGAAAATTGGCATAGTTAAAGTTTTAACTGTTTGGGTAAAACAGAAGAAAGGACGTGTTGACGTTAATATTGACATCTATCATCCGCAGATCGAACGAGACTCTATTTTATTATTTGACATAAAAAATATGGTCAAATTTCGACCACAGAGCGCGTCCTATAGTACCTAACAATAAAACATTGTTCAGTAACTTCACATTTTACTTCCAAGCCCCTTTACAAAACACTTGTACTACATTTGTATGTATGTAATCAATTCAAGGGAGTGTAACAAAGTTTACAGTTACTAAAAAAGTTAAATTTATATGGTATTCAAGAGCGAATATTTTGGTTAAACGTCCTGTGACAATACCTCCCACGTGCCCGCTCGGACACCAAAGTGTATACTAATAAATTCAAAACGCTGTTTGATTGAATGCAGTGTTAAAATGGCGCATGACTCTTCCGTACCAGTACTCATAAAATGCTGTTAATGATTAATGATTGTCGAATTAATAAAATATGTATTTCTATCAGTTATTTGTTTTATTAATAGCAAAAGACTGCAAAAACTAGAAGTGGACCTAGTTTAGTAGGTTGTATAGTTCAGGAAGTTATTTTAAATGATCGTGAGTGCTAAGATTACGTATAGATATTATTATTTATTATAGAAGGGCTTCTTTAAGAATGTTATCTGAGACTATTAAGAAACAACATATTAAATTAAGCTATTGATGTTAACTGTGTTACCTACTTTACAGCTATAAGTATTGTTATTATTTACGTTTATTGTGAGATCTCATTCCAAAAAATTTTGTAAGAGTTTTTAAGACTCTACAGCTACATTTTAGGCACCTTTCACCAGCATACAATATAGAATATTGTTCAGGTAATTTATGCCGAAGTGAATGAGCATTGGAGGGATCAGCGATCGGCAGCCGTTGAAAGGTAGATCGCCCCTAATTATGATTTATCATCGTACACTCGCGGCCACAAGTTCTTGATGGAGGAAGTCAAAAAAACTTCGTTTATCATGCCCCTTATTACTATCGATACTATCAGAGTCAAATTAAAGTTACAGTAATTTAAGCTGGATGTATATGTCCGGAATTTTTTGTTCCGGAATTCAGATTCTCAACTCCGTGAGTCTAGCATAGATGTCCGTAATTTTAAACTAACAGTAGGACACAAGCAAAGCTGAAAGAGGTGGGGCTAAGTTGTGCCGACACGACTGTTTCTTTAACAGAAAGCAACTCAATTATATTACCTCTTTAAATACAATATTGTATTCATTTTCCCTCAGAACTTAGTTGTAGATTTTTTCTTAGAACTGTTCCCTCTTAGAATATATTAGTAATATTTTTCGTCGGAACAGTACAAGAAGTCGGTTGTCAAAATGCGTGGGCGCACTCGTCGATGGCTTTCAATATACGTCCCATTGAATTACAATAATCTACTGCTAACTGATGCCGCTCGTCCATCAAGCTTTACCCCCTAGCTCTGAGGCTCATTTTAACACTAATATTGTGTGTGTGTGTTTAAAATATATTATGTTACAAACACATTTATTGTTAAAGGTAAATAAAACGCACAGTACCATTTAATTGACATAGTGACACGTCATAATATACGATTACGTCAGACGGAAGGCCGAGGGAGACAGTTGACGATGACGTTTGCCAATCAGAGATAATAGTTTTTTTGACATAATGTGTTACGGTTAAATTCCGATCACAGACCAAGTCTTCCAATAATAATTACTGGCGAAAACTATTGCAACACGAACGCAAAACTGTAAATAAATTAAATTCCTAATCCCACATAAATCTCATCTATTTAAATAAATGTCAACCGATACAAACAAGTTTACTTTTGAAATGTCGCCGTATGACGTCACCGGCGATTGGATTTATTTTCATCGTAATCGATATATATTCGATTATTTTAAGCGGATCCAGCGTTGTTTTGACAGAAATGACTAATTGAGTGCGGCCCTGGCGGATGTCGGAGATTCATGGGCCGACGCGAAAGAGGGCCGGATTCTGACTCTGTATAAATAATATTATTACCAATCCGATGGTAAAATGTGTATAAGTCAAATATTTCGAATTTTATTGCCGAGCGGCGTTCTATCTCGAGACAAAATTATTTCGATTAACCAATTTGTCAAGCGGAGAAGTTAAGTCTCTGATGTAAAGATGATTTTAGTTTTTATTGAAGAGTTATTTCAGGCAAATAAATTATTTTCATTAATAAGTCATAAGTCAATTCTTATACAACTTAAGATAAAAAAAATATTTTGGGTAATTAATTAACGCTTTTTACTTGCTGATACGTTGCAAATTTAATTGTTGAAAAACCTCGTAAAAACCAGTTTAAATCATTATTTAAAACCAGAGTAGGTACATTACTTTGCTTACCTTTTGAACTTACATTTTAAAATTTTATTGAGTTGCAGCATTTTAGATTGTGCTGTTTCGATATTTAGCGATAATAAATAAGAGAGGTAGATTGTAAATCAATTGATGGATGATCTGTCGGTATAATTGCGCCGGTTCGAGTCTTGCGCGAACTGCTCAGAGCTGTTTTGGTACTAATGAAATTTGTCACACTGCTGCTGTTTGTGCCGATATTGATCAAACTTCAGAGGTAGTTACGTTCTTATAGTATAAATTTTTACGGTTCCGTAACTAAAAGGTAAAAACGGGACCCTATTACTAAGCCTCCGCTGTCTGTCTGTCACCAGGCTGTACCTCATAAACCGTGATAGCTAGAAAGTTAAAATTTTCACAAATTATGTATTTCCGTTGCCACTATAACAACAAATACTAAAATATTAACAACTCTGAAATATTAACAAAAGGTGCAATTTTGTAATCCAGCAACACTCAACTATAAAATTAGGTCGATTGTAAAAAATCTTTTTCTCGTCTATTACTCAATCTTTATACCTATTTAGCTTGGAAAACGTTGAATAGTGAAGATTCATATAAGATTTAATCCCTTACACATTTCATTGATCTACCATTCTATCGAACATCTGAGGATCTGAACCCTATCAATGGGAAAAGGATATGTTAAGACAACTTCTAAAAAAACACTAAATCCATAAAATTCAACCTTATGCCATGGTAATAAGATTTACAACGAATGCAAAATAAATTGTACGATATCAAAGAAATTGATTAATAGTTTCGACTGCCAGTAGCCATAGTATTTTTTTATTTTTCCTCCCAACGTCCGGCGACCAGTTTTTGTATTCGATTCATTTATCAAAGTGTCTCATTATGCTTCGATTGAATCGAAATTTTAATATCGATTTGATTATTCGATCGGATTTGTGTTTTTATGTTATTTTTAAAAATAGAACTTTCAATGCATTTTTGAATAAGCCCGACTTGTAAAAAAATATAGTTGCAAGATAGATCACCTCACAACTTTTGTCGTAAAGAAAAAACGAAATAAAATCTGTTTGTTTTTTTTTGTATATTTTTAGCGACAGAAGCCAGCTACTTATTAGTAGGAATTAGGTTTGGCCTCAACCAAATAATGGTCTACTACAAGGCCCAAGTCTCCGTAACTAAGGCAGCCTAGTGTTCCAATTCTTAGGGTAAACAACCCTATAGAGTCAATGTAGTGGTCAATCTAAGCATTGGATTTTTGTCCACTCAAAGTCCTGTACCGTGGCTTATCAACTGTTTGTACTAACAGCAATCAAGATTTGACATGTTCAAAAACCATGAAAGGGCTCCAAAAATTCCTAACTAGCGGTGTTCTATTCACTGTTCATCTGCGCCCATAGTTGCTTAACTTCTTTGACTATTAAAGATCGACGCAACAAGTCACAATGCTGAACGTTTATAGATTGCTTAAGAAATTTTAAGCTACTCTTAAGCTATATTTACATTCACGCCCAACTGATGTCAACAGATCTGAATTTTTGACTAATAGTAGGCACAGCGGAAGAAAATAAAACGCCAATGGTGATCAATTGATGCTGTAAAGATGATCAGCCCGGCTCGCTTTCTGGACGGAGATGAGAGCAGATAGTGTGCCCGTCAAACGGTGTTAAAACTACGCTTAGATTATACAGGGTGTTCATAAAGAACGTAATTTTCTAATGCATGTTTTATTTAGAAAATATGGAAGGTTAGTTACATAAGTGTCAAGAATGTTGTAAGCTCTGTAAGATTTTAACACTTAAACAAACCTTGGTGATAAAACAATGGAGGTAATGGGGTAAAATGTAACAAAAAGGCGATTATCCTGTAACAGAATCTCAGGCAATATTGAAGTTAATTATGTATTTAACTGAAATACAAGTATATTTAATTTTAGGAAAAAATTCCTGAATCACTTATCCAATTATTTTCCGTTTTTAATTTACCTTACCCTACTTCAGTCTTTCCAACATCTACCTAGGATTACTGGTGCTCATGAAGCAATGCCATTAATCCTCGTTATTGCCGGAAATGACAAAAAATTAAATAATAACCAAATCGTGTAAGAAGTTATTTATTTCAATACCAATTGATATTTCGAGGCAAGGTTTAACATCACCCTGTATACATACGGTACCGTACTAGTCGGGCGTCGATCTAGCGATACTGTCTCTTTGATAGATAATCTATGGGATCGGACATCGTTCGACGGTCGATACGGTGTTCATTTATTAGGAAGCTGTTTACCACGCCATTCTATAAATCAATATTAATATGGGAAACGGCGTGCGTGCGTTTACGTCATTATCTTTTTAATTATGTAAATATACAGCGATATATCTAAAGATAGTAATAGCGGTGTCGACATACAACCTCGTGGGTGGTATAGAATATATTTGCCACGAGTTGATAACTTGGTAAGTGTTTAAAATCGCCAATGGGCGGCACCATCAACAGTAACTAGGAACGTGCTTCATAAAATTATTTACCTAATAATGTATTACCGATAATGATTATATTTATGTATTATCTTCTTAAAGAAGATTTACTAGTATAACCAATTTCCTTATGGCAGTGAAGATTTGTTCGAGCAAGAAGCCAGAGTTGTTCCAGCTGGGAGCTATAGTGAGCAATTGACTATTTGTTTTCAGGGGTAGTAAAAGCATCTGTGACCAAATGTGAGTGGGACAAATACTAACAGTGCTACTAAGATCTACTAACAGGAGGAAACTACACTAAAAATCCTAATTTCGACATTTACCTACTACAAATTAGCAACGGTTAATAGTCTTATTCACATCTATCACTAACAGAATTAGTCTAATGAGTGACCTGCAACCTACACACATCACTACTAAACCATAATTTTACATTCTGGTATCTAAATACCAGCGATGCTGTCCGATTGAGTGGAATGGTTTCCCGACGATTGATAGCTTGCATATTTTACGTCAAAATTCCGACCGGAATCATAATAAAACCCATTTGTACCGAGCATTCGATTCAATACGATTTGAACGGTTATTACTCAATATCAACCTCCCATTCGTTTTACATCTCTATAAATTATTTGCTACGCGATTCTCGCTCTTATTTCTAACACGAAACACATTTTTGATGGCGTGTCCATCAAAGGTATTCTTATAAGGTGTGGCGGTCACAATCGATTTGTCTCGAAGGAAACTCGAAGTGACAAAAAAAACATGATGCGAACGAAGTGTTCAATCAAAATAATGACTTTATTTTACACTGACAATAACATATCGCATCGGCTATTGTCTGCCGATGCCGCATAAGTAGGTGATTTTAAAAATATAGGGTAAAGTAGACAATGATCGTCATGGGGTACAATTTGGGATCTTTTACTTGTATAATTTGGTCCACTGAAGTTTAATAAGAAATTAATATGTGCTAAATGTGTAGGTAATGATGTATACTTTATAATTTTTCTGCGGGTGTATAATTGCTCTTTCAAGAATTACCACCTTTTATGAGAATAACGCCTAAAACACCAGTCCAAGTCAACGACTTTATCAGTTTAAAAAAATATTTATGGTATCAATTTATGTTTCAGTTTTTTAATAGACTCGACATTATATATTTTTTATATTGTTAGTACTTCACATATCGGCTATACGAACATCATTTTTTTTTTAAGTAAGAAATAGTTAACACCGCCAGATAGTTCATCAACAGTGTCTTTTACCCTACTCGAATCAAAGATCCAGATGGAGTGTAAGCCGACAATACTGATTGGTTCCAATAAAGCCAGCCATTGAGTGATCTGTCATTGACGAAACAATGGGTCGTGGGTTCGATCCCGAGATGCTTTGGATGAGATGATGCAATAGAACTTTAAACCACATGGCTTATGGCATTTAAGATGAGATCTTTTATTTCCATTTAATCTATTTTTTTATTCTTATTACATACTCAAGCCCCTTTGTTTCTATAATAGGTTATGTTGTATATTTGACTGTAAAATTACATGCTCGTTTTGCTCCATCCCGTAAAGACAGTCACTGGAATGATAGTTTATTCTACCTATACGTATACGTCTATTTGGAAATTTGCTTATTTTTTAAGTATAAAAAAAAGAAGTAAGAATTAATGAGTTACGTCTTGTAGCATAAATCTTTAAAAAATAAAAAATCCTCACGATGTACGTTTGAAGGATTCTAATACTCTTTCAGTTTCGCCAACAAACGATTGATTGTGTCTGTACATACTTTTTACAATGCCTTACATTTTTTATACTAATCAATTGAAACCCTTCTTACGTCATTGTACAAAACCGCCTGATTAGACTCAGATAGCGATTTCCATTGAGTTCATCCTCTAAAGACGTATCCTTTCAGATTTAACCACGCGACACTTTGAAACCAATTCGGTGTAAACCGATTGTTTTCATTCACCAAATAAAAATGACACATTGAAAAACTGACCTTATGCCCAGGACGTAGCATCTTTTTTGCCTCTTGTCAACCGTAAATTCTATCGGTATTCAGCACCGAAGAAGGTCTTTCATGAAACCTCAGATGATTTTGTTTAACGCTCTTATTCCAACGGATTAGGGCTTAAAATCTGCGGGGATTCAGCAAAATTGATCGCGGATGAAGAGTGTCGCATCCATGGCATTTCTTTATCAATCACGTAGACAGACAAAAAACGGTCGCATCGAACAGGGAGTCACTTACATTAATGGGAGCTACCCTCAGCATACAGCCTTAGGTTTGGCAAAGAGGATAAACTGAACAGAAACACTTAGTCTCTGTTTAGATGTCCGACAAATTCGCTTCAAGGATGTGAAATGCAGGTATTATGGCAGCATCTTATTAGAGGTTAGAGAGACGGTTGTTGTTATTAAAAAAACTGAAGTCAATATAAGCACTGTCGAAATGATCTACAGAAAAAACGGTATTACTATTGAACTTTGTCTGATCATTCAAAGCTGTTGTTGGCAGAATGTATTACCTATTACCTAAAAGCTTATGAAAAGAAAAAACTTTAATGAAGAAAAGAGGTGGCAAGTGTAACTCAAATATACAATCAAGAGGTTCTTTAAGTACGAAATAGAGAGTGATACAAGTTAAACTTATGTAGGTACTCATATTTTGTTTCCGATTATGTAGGCTCGTGCGCATGCATATTCATCTTTATATTATCGTTCTTAAAGCTTGCAAACCGAAGCCGAAATCCTTGCGTTGAACCGTGTCTACGTGTTAGAGTTTAACTACACTTAGTCTCTCTATAAACTCTTTAACATGGAGTAGAGGAACTGGTGTAAACAACTAAAATGTAAAGCGAAGTCTGAGTTACATAATCTATGTCCAATCATCGCTTGCGGTAATAGCTGCTCTCGAATCATTTCGCGATTGTTTCACGATGACACGGGAAGATCGTTTCCCGTCCTCATTGTCGTATCGAGGATTGTGGATATCGGAGTCCCTCATTGTTCTGCCATTACTCTCATTGTACGCCCTGGGGTGCTGTGATTCATTTGAGGGCGATCGTTTTGCAATGGAAATCTATCTATGAAATGGTACACCTTCAATATTGTTTTGGTCTTAAAAGATTTGTGTTTGTAATGATGGGATGAAAATGAAATTTTGGTGTAATGATAAATATTACGAGTTTAATTGTGGCTTTTATCTTGGGAATATGAAATGAATATCAGTAACAACTGAACATACTCGTAGTTAATAGACCTTACCGAATTGAATACCAACTTAGTCATTTTGCGTCGTGTCCAGTCTATTCTTTTCAAGTTACATATTTGAAAAATTTCGTAAAATATCTATTGTTGTATTAATGTTTAATGATTTTGAAATCGAAATAAAAATTTAATTTGTAAAAGACCATTATAAAATAATGCCACTTCACCGTTACTTAGTTGTTACTTTATGTTTCTTAGGTTGTTATAGTGTGTTATAATAATATGTATTTGTTTCTATAGCCAGGATCCTTGTGATTTTGCATTCTAAAGACCTTCTTCTGATTCTTAGCCTATCTTTCAACTTTTGCCTACATCATCGATTTTCTCTACATCGAGTCGTCAAGCTTTGGTAAATCGTTTTGAATTAAATCTTGTTCCACCTACATCGTTCTCGCCTTCTTGGGTGGACCAATAAAACCCAGATATCGTTGTAATAAGTCGGTACTTAAGAAAAAAGATATTTTTGTTTACATCTCGAACGATTTACGACTCTCACCGTTGAGATTTATATGGTGCGCACGCGCATGTAATTTCATAAATTATCGCATGTGGACGTTAGTCGGAAATGCTCAGAATTATACCAGTAACCAATTTATGGGGTCTTTGATGATTTCTGATGAAACACTGATGATCGCTTTTTTGATTTGTGATTTAGATCAATCTTTATGTCGTTTGAGTAACTGGTTTATGGTCGTAAATATGCGCAAGTTTATTTTACCTGTTTGTAGTGTGTGAATTAGAATTTTAAGGTAACTTCCTATTACATTGATTAATGTTTATTGATTGCAATGTGGGAATACCTACCGTTGAAAGAGTCCTAGGATCGAATCGCAGCAAGGAATTTGATGTAAACGGTCAAAGTCAAAGATAAATTATTTATTTCGTCTTAGAAACTACTTAATAGCTCACTCAAAGAAATACTAAGCGAAAAATCTCAAAACTCATACACATCTGTGACAAACCTCGATTAACACCCGTCCAGTGTGTCTTGTTAGTAATAGGTATTAATGAGAATTTTAGTAGTTGTCAATTCGGTAGTCAGACAACTCTGGAGGTCTGGACTACTAATGTAGGTTAGTCTTGTTAGTATATATAAGTAGTCCAATTAGTAGTTAGTATTTGTCCCACTTGAAGGTGATCAAAACACGTTACTACCTCTGATGACAAAATGTTCTTCACTTGTACAAGTGTAGGAAACAACATCACCATTTTTGTCAACAGTTGTCATCACAATGATGATCAACATTAAAAACTCAGGTAAGCGAATCTTTACTTTTTCTTTTCATAAGTTTTTTCGCCTCACCGGTCATGGATCTCAACCTAATCCTCTTATAGTAAATCCAAAACAGAAAAGATTCCTTACAATAGCCGTTTTTTATCTTCACTCTTGAAAGGTTGACGTTGCTATTGATATCGGAAATAAAATAAAAACTATAAACAGTATCGTGGGAGACATAAATAACAGGTATCGATGTGACTTTTAATCTGTTATCGATTGTGAATCGAGTTTTTTATTTAATTCGTCAATTGGTAGCCGGTCTTCCGTTAAGGGAGGCTGCACCGTTTTCAATATTGTGAATACTTTTTGTTTTTTCTTTGATAAGTACGCAATTATCAATCAAACCAATACCTGTTTAATATTTTTAAATTACGTAACTAACATTTTCTCGCAAATATAATCATGTTATGTTTTGCATACGTAATAAAAAGTAAATTTTGTGAAGAGTCCCTATTCGACATGATACAATGAAATGTAATAAATCCAATAATCTTTGCAAGTTCTCAGAATAGACCTTCGTATGGTCGGCGCCGGCGCAGACGGCGCGCTCATCTCTTTAATTTGTAAATCGAACCGACAGTAGCGCCATCTATTAGAGTCATTGACCACTCGACCACAACCGACTACCGTGCGATGCGCAGTAAATTGTTTTACACACAAATAAAATTACTGGTTACTTTCCAGTATTTGCTTGTTTCTTAGTCTCAGGTTTGCCTTTTGCATCTTTACTTGCTTGCAACTAGTAAAGCTTGATTAAAATATATTCCAAAGCAAAATAATACATATTTATTACTACCAATTTTAAGAATGTGTTAGTTTTGAAAATGTTTCGATGTTTGGACTCTTCTTGTCTTCATGTTTAAACAGCTATTACTAACCAGACTACTTGAGGTTATTCTTATACCTAACAACGAATAACTCTTCTTTCTTTCTTCAGTAGATAACCTTACAATAGCATTTTCTTTATTGTTGTGCCATGAACAACACACGGGAAGAAGGTAACCATAAAAGACAAAAACATACGTTCAGACTAACTTGTCTTTTATAATTGTTCATGTCATCCACGGTATAGGTACTCTTAGTGAGTGTGTAGTGTTATTAATGTTTATTATTATTGAAATTTCTGCCTCGCTAGGATTTAAACCCATAACCCATTGAACACTAGTTCGGCATAACAACAATCATGATATGCGCTTCTACATGTTGTTTTCATTACTGACGAGACTTCACGAGCGAATACAATCTTGAAACTAAGAAAATAAAATCTGGATACTTTAACAATAATAAATTATGACAAAAACTCACAACTTGGATCGGATACATAAAAAACATCACATCACGCAGTCACCGACTCAATTTATCTGATTACCGAATCTCGACTCATCTCGAAGTCAAACAGTAGTCATCCACCGAGGATTACAGTCGAGACACAAAACGATTGATCGAATAAAAATAAAATCGAATGAACATAATTACAATGGCAGGCAAATCGAGTCGGGATCGCATCGATGCCGCGGCGTCTTTGACGGCTGGTCAGCTGAATTGAGCTAAGCTTGGTGTAAGGACGCTGCCACATACAAACGCACTGAATAATTATTCAGTTAAATCTGTTTGAAAAATAGTCGATAAAAGAGCAGGCAAGCTATGGCGTATTAGTCGTTCAAAGACCAGTAGTGTGTACATAAGGCATCAACATCTTTCAATAGATACTAATTCTCAAAACGTTCGAGTGGGACATAATTATTAACAATTATTAACCGGACTACTAACATTTACTAACAGGACTTAGTACAGGCTAATAGTACTAACTTCCGTAGTCACCAAACTAACGAATTAACTAATATTCTTATTAACTTCTATTACTACCAGGACCTAATAACTAACTAACAGTCCCCCTTAGTCCTACTTAAAGTTTGTTACGATGTCCATGGGCGGAAGGGGTTGGTAGCACTGTCTGCTCGTTTGCTATCTTAACACCATAAAAAAATGACGGCTTACTCAAGGGTAGGTACCTACTTAAAAGCACTTTCGCCCGTCTTCTCAGATTTTTCAGGAAAACGTAAACAGAGTTCTTCTTCCGGGTTGGCGATGCATTGGCGATACCTCTGATGAACAGCATTTTCCTTGTAAGAAGATGATATTTATGAAACATCCAATTATTTATTACCACGATTAAGACTTCAATAATACCTAGACAAAAGGTTTTAACGTTGATTTCCGTTTACTTTTAGTTAAGTTACTTACGTTTATCTGGCAACACCTTAAAACATAGTCATTCAATCACTTCAACAAACTACCGTAACGAAATATTAACCACATTCGAACTTGCACATTAGTCCAGAGACACTAAACTCAAATTCCATTAACACAGTTCAGCAACATAAGTCCATTAGATAAAGTTGTAAAAAATATGGGAATAAAAGTGTGAAAGAGACAGAGATAGGAAATTGTATAAGTGTGAAAGTGACGGCACCGACGCCGGTGGTTGCATCTAAAGACCGGTAGCTGAAGATGTTCTGCAATTATAGTGATTTTGGTCTCAAAGCAATTCCATCGGGTGAATCCGCTGCATCTTGGCTAATTACGTAGTTTTAGTAATCGAATTGTGTGGGGGCCTCTCGTCATTATTATGATTGCAAGGATTCGCCTGCTAATCGAAATTAAGATGCAATTCTTGATAATTGTTTGTTTTGCGTAGGCGAGAAGAAAATGGTCGGTAAACTTGAACCGTTTTTTTATAGAAGAGTAGCAAAAAGCAAACGAGCTTGCAGTGTCACTATTATATGATGCTTATGGATATCTGTGACAATCATAGGATACAGAATGAGATAAGCGTATCAAAATAGAGTAATTTTGGAGTAGGACCAAAGGACATTTTATTCTACATGTCATTAACCAATAAGATACAGAAATAATTTTGACAATTTAAAACACGAGTACGAGTAGCTACCTATCACCTCATCATGTCATTGCAGTACGGGTAACGACAGCATTACAGCAGCAGCGATTTCTGAATCGATTAAAAAGTAACAACCCTGTATCGTACTTATCAAGTAGTACCACATCCTCCAATATGTATGTAGGTAGGTACGTAATACAAAAACATGCCCCAAATATGAAGTTAACGTGCAAATATGTAAGAGAGGTAATAACCATTCGTTCCGGCGGCATGATCCGTGAGTCATGTCAACCACCTGTCCCCGGCTCAATCGCATCTCGAAATTTCATTCCAAAACGAGAAATCTCAACATCTAAACCGTTGAAACAATACAGCACGCAGTGCACTTAAGATCACACCGACCGATAACCGCGTTATGGTATATTTTATTAAAATTTATGTCTTATTCCAACTTCCCGGAATTTATTAATCGGCTAATATGAATTCTGTGTGTGTTTACGCCGCACCGAAACGAATTTGATATTTTTTAGGCACTCGTAGTTCATGTGTTATCGCGTTTCGATTGGTTGTTTGTTTGTTGCGCACGTTCTAAATGACAGGGTTTCTTGTGTAAGGAGTAATTGATGGGTTGTCACATTGATAAAAATTTATAAAATAAAAAAAGTCAATAACAACATACAAAATGTACGTGTAAGCGACAATTTCAATTAAAGGTAGTTATAAAATTTCTGCAGTGTTTATCAAATATAGATCAAAAATGTCCCATCCTTAAAAATGTTTTAAAAGTCATGTGCTGCACCAACCATCCTTCGCAACTAAATAAAAAAAAAACATAAACAAAATTTCCATTTATAATGAGAGGTTGTACCGACGACTATTTTAATCATTGAACATTAAAAGCTTGGTAATTATTTTCAATTGCAAAGCGATACATCGGTCGTGTCTGTTCAGACAAGCCGCTTCTACAACTGCCTTGTTCACTCATTTGTCAAGCCTCCTAGATATTTATTTATGACGGACCCTCCGCGTATAAGAAATACCTGACCAAATCCAACAATTTATTTTCACTTCCATTCACTCTACCTACACCTTATTATGAAGGCAATAAAGTTGAAAATTAAACGGTTGTCCCATTTCCTGGCGCATATCTTAAACTCATGTTTGTTAAAGTCTTTAGTGATACAAAGTTAAGTTTTCATTTCAATAGTCCTTAAGTAAAGGGGGTAGAGTCTAAATTAGGATTTAATGTTTTAAATGTTAGAAGATGTTGAAGTATTCGTAAAATAGTAGTAAATTAAAAACCTATACGGGGTCGTTGCGACCCGGCCACCGTTTGGGTGTTAATAGATTAAACATGATTTTTTCTTTTTGTTTTATTGACGGCCATATATTTGGTGGGTAGTTTTGTGTTTTATGTCACTATTTGTTAGCTGTTAATGGTTTGATGCATGGCTGTCTGTGTCTATGGGATTTAGAAATAAAGTACAAAGTATAATGTAATATATTGTAAAATGTAGATTTATAAATAAAAAATAAATATTTATAAGCGTGTTGCGTATAGTGTCATGATTAAAAATAAACGTCTGAAAAATTGCTTTACAGCAAATGTTGACTGATCCAGAATATAAAGTTAAAAAGGAATAGTTGCTGACAAGGACATAATAGTTCTTGACATTTAAGTAGCTGATGGCTTTAAACATTGGTTCAAAACAGTTGGTGTAAAGATTGGCATAATCCATTCGCATCCTTTCTAAAACAGCGGGTATAATGTACCTGATCAACAGAACATTTCAGTTATGAAGAGAAACCGAAACACAAAGACCAAATTTCTAATAAAACCAAGAAAATGATAACCCGTACAATGCCACCATCCACCACCCACCAAACAATTTGTATATGCAAATCACAACATCACCAGAGTAACCCGACAAAAGTTGAAATCCTCTCAAGGAACTCTTAAGAAGATTTGCGTTCAATTGCAGTGCCCTTATAAGAGAGCATTATAAGGGTTATCAATTTATAGGCTGAGATAGATCTTAGTTGCGACACGTTATTATTTACGCCTGACTTCGCTTCTATTCGAGGAAACACCCACGGTCTGAGAAAGGTTACATATTAATGCTTCAACGGTGATAGAGATAATGGAAGGGGCTACGGTGAGGTAGAGTGCGCTTGAGTAGGAAATGATGTGAGCGTAGTTAATTTTTAGTAAGGTTTTTTAAAGTTTCTAAAACAACAAAATAATTTTAACATAACAAGGATAATAGATAATTAATGTCGGTGTTAATTATTTTTTTTATTTTTGTGTCAAAAACTATTGGTAATACTATAAAAGCTGTCGATGCGACAACCATGAAGTTTAAATAGCAAGTAACAACACCAAATTGAATATTAAAATGAAATCTATGCAAGAACGTAATTATCTCATTTGTAAACAATTCATTGTATGAATTATCTATTATACTTTAATAAACAAAAAAAGGTTTTATGTTTTCCTTGAATAAATATACGTGGTTTTCTAAGCAATCTAGTCATAAAAGTTCAAAATTCATATTAAGTAAAAAAAGTGTTAAATCCAGCCAATAGTTAGGTATTTTAATTTTATCATCAATTCAACAATGTTATTGTATAATAGGGTCTTTAAGGCCTTGTATTTCAATAACCTCTTAATCAGTTCCAGTGTCTATAACTCTATGCCCCAACAGAGTGGTCGTACGGTGTGGTCACCGCGTGCTATTTGTTGTTCTTATATCTTTTATTGTTCCCCATCATATTGTTTAGCCTTTGTACCGAGCGGGGTTTCGTCTACCAACACTCCTGGATGCTAAATGAATTCATTAACTTGCTTTTAACTTTGCTTCAGATACTGTAGGTAATAAATATAATATTTTGTTAAGTCAAATTATTTAGTTCGACTTCGAAACAGTTACTTAAGAAAGTCAAAACATAACTACTATACGTTTTCGTTTGGGTCTACTTTGACACTGATAAAAAACATGTCAAATATTGAAAGAGTATAGTCTTTTGATTTAATTATGGGCGAATTTCGACCAGCGGCAGATCAGGTTTTCTAGTTAATTTATAACTGAAAGCTAGCTGCGTGGGATTCGAACCCAGGCCTATACTTCACTTAATACCTGCATCAAATATTTTCACTTACCTACTTATTAGCTATTCTTATCAATAACAAAGGACAAAGAATACCTACATATTCACGTACTGGTACGAGGAGTCAATGACCGTAAGATGCTGTAAGATAGCTGAGCCCATCTCGATGTAACCGTCACGTACAGACAACCCGGCTCACGGACCACGCTCCTCGCTCGTAAAACAAATAATATTATAATCGTGACGATTATTAAATATGACAAACGATTGACGGAGAAATGTGGTTTTTATGAAGAAGATTTCGGTTTCATCATACCACAAGTATAACCAAGTCATAATCTAGATTTAGTAAATTATAAGTTACGGAAATAAATATACTTGATAATATATTTGAGATGGTCCCTGAGTGTATAAGATTACAATTGACATACAATTACAACTCAAATATCTAACTTACTTAGAACCTTACCTACGCTAAGCTAATTACATACCTGTCTAATGTATTTACTTCTAGTAACATTATAATATGTTTTAGCAAAATGT
>LGAG01000382.1:304509-326724 GCA_001278395.1 Lerema accius
AAGCTAATTACATACCTGTCTAACCGCGTATTTACTTCTAGTAACATTATAATATGTTTTAGCAAAATGTAAACCGAAGTCCGCTTAAAAATTGATTTAATATTTCGATTCGTTATCCTTCATTATATTGCATTCTTGAGTAAAAAAATATTGGGATTGCATTACTTATTAAATAATTAATTCAGATTCTAATCCGTCGTTAATTCCAATCATCTTGTCATCTGTGGTGTTCGGAATTCAAATAAGATTCGATCTTTCTGATTGGCTGCACGTCGCTACCGTACCCACGTCGTATCATCTCAACATACACAACATACTAAAATAAATCAGCACTTAATTCCCAAAAAACAATCAAATATCAACTCTATATCAATCAACTTACGAGTTATGTGTATTTATTGAGCTACATATTTAAACTTTGTCGATAATATTTTTCGATTATAACATTCGATTTCCAAATGAACGCGCTCAAGCTCATTCGGGCATGGTGGAGCGTCAATTGAATTCGAATTTTAAATTTTAAGTTGTCAATTCAACGCCTGACACCTTTATTGTTTTTTTATTGTTACAACGTTTTTATTTTGTGGCCGGTAACATGAATAAAACAAAGTAGGTAGCTAGGTATTTTGTTTTTATTTATTAGTAAGCATAAAAGTACCGGTTGGGTTATTTCACACGGAATGAAAATAACTAATTATAAAATCGTTACAATTAATTGGACTTTATTTAATTGTAAGTAAATTTTGAAGTAATGGCAAGGACACAACAGATATAAAAACCATCATCCAAACTGACTCGCTTGGATTTGAACTCAAGACCATTTCAACAGCAAAATACTATAGGTACTATCCACTACGCCATACATTTCTCAAACAAAATACGCATTTACGTAATTTTCAGAAAGCTCATTGAAATCAAGATACGATCTAAAATAAATAATGCTACCCACACAAATTACAAGCTCAATAAATATCGGCCAGTGTTGCCAGAAATAAAACTAACAAATTGGTAGCCCTGGGGATCTTGAAATTGTTTCGGAAAAAAAGCAGTAAGGTGTTGTCACCCTTTTAAAAAACGCGTATTTTCGATCTCACAGCAGGTACTCGATCGTGTCCTGATTTGACAGGAAAAATGTGGACACCCAGGGATTTTACTGAAGAAGACATACATTAAGGTGACCATTATTATAATTCAATGTGGACGTTACTTTTTTAGTAGGATGCAATTTAAAAGTGGTAGCGATTAAAAAATTACTGAGAAAAAAAATGTGATAGTGTTAGGGACAGATGTTTATAACAGTACATTTTCAATAATGTTGTTTTTTATTTAAGTGGTAGATGGTATAGTGGTACACAAATTTTTAACCTACAGATTATAAACACACAAAAAATATTACTTTAAATATTACATACCTAAGTTTTTTCCAATGAAGTCACTAACTTATGTGAAATAAAATCACAACGAAATCATTACTTCTGATAACCTTAATGATGATCATTTCCGTCTTTACACTATCTTTAGGGTATAACTGTTGTCAGTCTGAAATGCTGTTTCAGACCAGGGTTTGATTCCCAGTGACGCAAAAATTTTAATGAATTTATTATAAAGAGTATATTATTATGTATGAGTTCTTCTATTATGTGTTATCGTGTTGTCTAAGGTATCCATGAAACAAGGAATCCCACAAGAGACTAAAAACCAATGAACAGTCAATATAAAATAACTCGCTGCCCCCTCATGTCCAACACCACCGCCTAATCTGCCGTTTAAGCTACAGACTGACGATTATTGTCCGAATACAATATTGACTTTGGATTTAGTAATTTGTACCTCAGTTGACCGAATTTGCAATGTAAACTTAAGGTTATTTTAAAAGTACGTCGATTTTCAATAAATTACTGACGTTTTTGGAAATATGGGAAATGTTTATTGTTATGGCTTTGTCCAAGGACGGTAGTTTGGACTGATTTCGACTTCGTTAATATTGCATGCTTTTCTTTTTTATAACTGTGTATTGGCATCAGATAGGCGAAATTATCACAAATCTACCCTCAAAAATTTTTATATTTTTTTTTCACGCCGATTGTCAAAGTTATTAGTTTGTCATCAGTCTGAATCTGGCTAGCAGGCAAGCTGCTTGCTCTGACAGTCCATCAGCCCTGCTGTTAATTCACCATCTTGGAATTTTCCACCATTTGTACAGTTCTGTTTTATTTAGTTTATCATACAATCCACTTTATATCAAAAGGTCGTGTGAGTAGTGTATTGGGTCTTGGAGAAGCCGTCAAACAGAAACGTTAGTCGCGTGAAGATCATCGACCATCACTCCAGGCAGTTTAAAAGGTAAGTCTAGGCTACTTTAGTATACGCTCACACATGAATCCGGTCTGATTAGCGATCGGTACTAGCGCAGTATATACTATACTACTAATAATAAAACTGTAGTAAGTTCTGTGTATGGAGTACATACGTACGTACATATATGGCTTGAAAAACATTACCCTTCTTTTGGAACAGTCGGGTAAAAAATAACGGCCCTCCAAGGCACATAAACTCTTAACAACTATGAAGGCTTTATCCCAACTCGATATATATATTTTCCCTCCCTTGCCTACGAAATAATTCTCTACTAAAACGTGACAATAAAACGAGATATGATAATTTGATAATAAAAAAAATATTTGTGAATTTCTCATCAAACATTTCTCATATTACCGGCGGATAAAGTATTATATCGCAAAATGAAAAGGCGATAACGGAATGGAATTATTGCCGGAACAAAATAAGGTATGTCGTTCGGATATTAGGAATGTGTTCTATTATTAGCGAGAAACTAAAATGGTTTCAGGATCCTAATGGTACAATGGTTACCAAGTCAGACTAGTCAAATAGGGCCTCGGTTGAATTTTCAGAGAAGCGCAAAAATTCGAAATTTGAATTTTAATTTCTGTTCTAATTCTCGATGAGCATTCGTGTATCTGGGGGCACGGAAGTCTCCTCGCCATTCTTTTCTTGAAGCTTTTTGTAGTCCATAGTACTCAAAACATAGGATTATAAACGTACCTATAAAAAATGTAAAAATATGAACGCATAAATAACAGTTACAAATCTTCAGAGAAAATCATTGAATTGAATTCAGTGACGAGTTTCGAGTACCTACTACCTATTTGAATTTAAACAGAAACTCACGTAGTTATATAATAAAATTATTATATCGCTTTTCATAGTAACTATCGGTTACGAGCGCGCAGTGAGACAGGTTCTCAACGCATCAGCATTTAAAAAAGTTTGATTGAGATGAGAACAAGCCGAAGTTTTGATTGTATCCCGAAGGTTGGAGCAAAACATCGTATAACATTGAACGGCAAATAGCAGGGGCGCATCTCTGTTTAGGGAATCACCATTAACGAAATACCTAACATTAAAATTATAATGTTACATACAAGGATGCCTTAGGTCGTTGCTACATTCAACAATACAATATCTCTTTACTGTAAAATTCAATAAAAATAAAAACTCATAGCAACAATCAAGGATAAGACGCAAATAATCAGACCAAAAATAAAAATTTAAGATGATAATTCAAAAGGCCCCCTAGAAAATCTAACACAAGACCTCATAACTGGCAGTTCAGTATGGCAACTCATTGGGTCGGACTGAAAATCAGTTCTGTGTTGCCATGTCTTGTGCTGGGTTGGTTACGCTTCGCTGTCTTATATTTCAGGATGTCTATATTCAGCAAAGGATAGTAGTACAGCAAGGTAAACAGCTAAAGTTAGTCCTGAAAGTATTTGTAGTAGGTACTTTGCTGGTATATTTTATCCGTGTGCCTATTTACTAACTTCCACCGTTTAAAATGGCCGTGAATATTTTTATACGTGCCAAATTTCAAAATATCAGTAAGTCTATAATAGAGTTACTAATTTACAAGGTATTGTGTAAAATAAAGTTTCTGGTATAGGACAAAAAATGCAGTATAAATTAATAAAATACTCGTAGTGTAGGTACTTTTTGTCATCTTATTTAAAAAATGTAGCCAATCCCTAAAGAGTTCAGTGTCCAAACATATCTCTTTATACCTCGTAGCTATCCAATCTCTTCGGATTTGCAGGAGCTACTAAATTATTCTTTCGTTTGCAAGATCGAGTTCAGCGAAGGATATTTCATTAAAAACTTAAAATAAGCTGTATCTGCTACATGTTGCGTTGAGACTATGAAATAAGGCAATTTTAAATTAAACTTGAATTTTATAAAATAACTATGTTACTGTCAGGTAAAAAATAAACATTATCAACTGTGTATCCTTGTTTCTTTACATGATTATATAAACGATATCGATTGACAAGGATACTGCTTGTAATATTCTTCATACAACACAATCATTCATCAAAAAGCTCGTTGGCTAATTACAAATTATTTTTTTCTGTTCTGTAAAATGGCCTCAACCCCTTAATGGACCACTACATATCTCTGCTCGTAATTGACAAAACCTAGAACATTACGCAATCGGCTCCATAGCTGATTGGCAGAGGTTTTGTGTAATATTGTCCATTAACCATAATGCCCGGTTTCGTTATACTACCTGCGACTCTCATAAATGCTATAAACGCGTTCGTTCGTCTCGACAAAGTTAGATTGACTCATCGACTGCGCCACTTGATGCTATAGTAAAATTGTTTTTATAGTATTTGAACGTTGCTTCGTTACGAGAGTACTACAGATAGGTATCTATCTAAGTGTCTTTGTTCTAAAAATTGTAATATTTTTTATCATAAATAAATTTTTTTATTTTTAACAAAGTAAAATATAAAGTTAGGAATTACTAATAATGATATGCAATTATTTTTTTAATACAAAAATGTTTGGTATATTTTTGATTTTCAATCGTATCGCAGAGTTGCAAAATAACAAAAAAATATCAGCACATCTTTGGAAAATAAATTGTATGATCAGGATTCAAATCCCACTTTATACATAATATTTTTTTTATATTTAAATTTGATCAATCATATTTTTTTTATTAAGATAACGCTACAGTTAAATCTATTCGGCTTTTGATTATAGACTAAAAAATCTTATATTAAACTCAGAAGCCTTTGAAGTATGTCACTTAACTCGTGATTAATTATATTCTAATGTATTTAAGAGACGCTCAGCCGATTTATTAAATCCCTCGAGTCGATCAACTGACACAAAATTAATTGATCGTATAATGAGTCGGGAAATATCAGGTTTGTCGTCAAATTACTGCCGCTCAGTTAATAACGACTCGATATTTCAATAAACACGATTATTAATAAATATAGACGAGGAAAGTTGTAGTTAATACTGGTTTTATATCCTTGAATTGGTATAAAATCTTTTCTTGCGGGACATGGTAAGTATATTATTATGGGATATAAAATATTTTTGAAATAGCGTTCGACAAAAGATCTTATTATGTAGGTTGGTATAAACGTGATGTTTTGACATCATTTGAATTTTTGTTTAAAGAACTGATTGTAATTGTAACTTATGGAACAACACATATATAACTCAAATTAACTATTTAAATTAGTAGTTCTAACTGTTTCATAAATATCAAAATTGTATAGCATAATCCTAATAAAGTCTTTTTATACTTTAAGTATGCTACCTGTTTAGTTAAAAAACCGACGAAAAAACTATTTCATGTTGTCAAATTATATTTTGGACAAAGGTTTACAAGTGAAATTTTTAAAAAAGTTTAAAAAGAGAACGCAAATTCGAAATTCAAAAATAAAAAACGAACGATTCAAAGCTATCAAGTCGTTGACACGGTCTTGACGCGAGCGGATGTCAAATGTGTTTAAACAATAATATTACTCTGTGACAAAACGACTCAATCCCAAATTTTGTAAATGCAATATTGAACGTTGTTGCAACTGAATTTATGGTTTATTTTTAATTGAACTTTGCTCCAGATGTAGGATGTTCTGCGTACTGTTCATACAGAAATGGATCATCCCGTATGGATGACAATTAGTGGGTTAAAGGCTATAGTTGATTGTCATAATAGTTTCTACGAATTGTATATTAGGACGATATTGAATGGAAACTAAAACACAGAACTGTCGATAAACATAGTTAACATCAATTAAGGTCAAAAACAATTTAATTGCAAGCAATTACTGGGGACACACATACAGATAATGCAATAAAACATATTATAATTAACAAAATTAGACTTAGAAAACTGCCTCCGATATACAGATATTATTTTAATCTGCCAGTATCGTAGGGGCTATTTCTTTAAAAATCACGGATATTTTGATTGTTTGTTAGTACGTATAGGTGGGTTCATGTAGGCGGGTGGGTTAGTAATTACTAAAATATTTTTAACTCACACACCACTTGAGCTAAGAGCAAAAAACAAATCTTTTTTTTAAACTGTCACTTAATCGTCCGTTATTCAACCTCAATCTATCACAGCCATAGATTAGAAGCCTCAAACCTCAAACCACTCAACAAGTGAAAGAGGCGTGTCATAGTTCCTTCATTCATACCCAAATTAATTAATAGGCTATATAAAATAATATAATAAATCAAAACTTATGTCACTTCCCACAATGCTGTCGTCGAATAGAACAAAAAGTGACTTGGGGGTTTTTTACAACCGGATTTATTGTCTATTATACAGCATCTGTTATAAATATTATCGTTTATATTCTTTGAGTCCTATAAGACAGTCCTTTGTGGCTAAATGGAGGCTTGGTTTGTCCTCGATTTCAAAAGATATCAATTATTGTATTGGGTACCATCTTAATATTATATATCCATCCTGTCTTCTTAGCTCACAATTTTGAATGAATCAAGTTGCTTACGTTTAGCTTTTTAGAATTTAGTCAGATCTAACAATTGAATAGATAAGTTAGTATGTTGTATAGTTCGTCTACTAATGAGGAAAATTTGTGATGTTTGTTTATATTAGAAAAATCTTGACATGTCATCCTATATTAGGTACATTCCTGGTACATTCATACGCTCTAAAAACGTCACCTTCCTTTTTCGCAGTCGGTTAAAAAATTTATAATTTATATTTTGATATTCTAAAATATAACGTAACAATAAGTTGTTATATAATTTAATATTATAAGTAAAATACATAATTAAAGTTGTCAATCCAATCTGATCATTATTATCGGTGAACTACCAAACCCCGTTAACTTGGCTCGCTCTGTCCCTGCCATTCAGAGGCTTCGCAAGTTGCCGCCCACGCTAATGTATTTTAGCAGGATTGTCACTTGTCAATTATTCATTTTCATTATTACTTATATTACAATAATAAATATACTTCTAATTATTTTATGAGAGTATTCAAATACAATTTAAAAGTTTCATACAGAACGATTTTTTTTTAATAAAATTGTAATTTATTGTGTTTTTTTCTGGTATATAGGTCTATAATTTTTAGTGATTTCCAAGTGATACTTGAACAGACAGATACTAATTAAAAAGTATATATTTGATGCCTAATTCGACAGCAAAACAGCATTAGAATTTTCAAAAAAATATTAAAGGTACAAAATCCATATTTTATTACTTTTAATAGGTTAAATTTGTCGTACAACCCTATGATACCTATTAAGTATACATCACATATACCTACGGTACGGATATTTTTAAACTCGGTATACGCTTTGATTCACAACACCATTGTGGTCGCAACAATACGCCGGCTAATGTATGCGTCGCATTAATACGGACGGAATTATTTTTATATCTAATTTCACAGAATCACTTGGCTCAATTGGATTTGGTTCTGGGTCTTGATATGCGACTTTATTCTGGTTTTGAATTGCGGTTTTAAGTATTTTTAGTGTTGTAATTGAGTATTGATATTTGTTTGACTTTTTATGGGTGTGTATGAAGTGTGATTGAATTTTCCCATTTATCTGCAAAACGGGTTAAAAGATTTGTTTTGTGTGTTACTTTTCCTTACTTTTTCTTCAAACTGACCGCCCCCCCTTAAAAAATTCTAACGTAACCCCATACTTGAAGATTTTTTAAATGGTTTTTGCTACCTTGAAATTTAAGCCAATGTTACATCTAAACGTTTTCAATGACTAAGCAAGATCATTAGTCAATGTGCCACAGAAAAATAGTCTTTAATGTATTAGATAGTGGGCCAGTGCAGGTTTTATTCGCGTGAAAATCATAAATCAATGGGTGTGAGGGCAGGCTTTGTGGCGGAAACTGATTCTGTCACCGCGCCTAATCCTTTAAGAGCTTTCTTATAACTCTCTTTTGATAGTACAGGTGAAAATAACAGATGTCACTATTGAAATTTAATGCAGTATAATATAAAATATTATATAATGTAGACAACAAACTACTTTGTTTATTTTAATGGTGTAGGAAGTTTTATGAAGTTTCAATTTAATTATTATTTATTAAGAAACTAATTTGTGACAATATTCACTTTTAAATACGTTTACAGATATTGATAGACAAACATAGATATGTGCCATTTCTCATACATTTCAATAAAAAACAGTACAATTAGTTTTTGTCTTGTTTTGCGCCACGCACACCTATCTATAAAATATCTGCGTGTTATTGTATTATACCTATCAATGTTTGTGCCACACCATAGCATCTGTAATTTGACAGTATACTACGTAGGACATCCCATACAATTTATAAGTGTTAATATTTGAATTGAAAGTCACAATATCCTCGTCATCTCAGTACCGCGGGATAATGGAGCTTTTTGTCATTTTATTAATTCAATCCGTCACCGGCTATACACTTGCCTCACTCACTACGATATCGTGACTATGTTTAAACGAGCTAGTAATTATAATATATGGTTTACCTACTTTGCCCTTTAGGGTGTATGTTCGTATGACATAAATGTATTATAAAATGGTTGAATGTTTTTTTCTTATTAGTGCCTTATCTATAGTAAGCCGCCGGCCTTTGCATATCAACGTATAGATATCTGTTTGGGCGTTAAAAAGTGCGTACGTTCACGGCTTCGTACCTATTCAGTACCATGTCTCTGGTTTGAAGATATTATAGTTATTATTAAATGTATTTTGTTATAATGTTCGCCATCGCCGTTACTGCGACACATCCCCAACTGATCTGAAGCGAGATGACAGATCTTGTTGTTGTAATTTCGTGATTTATATGCTAATAGTTTAGTCGATTTTAATTATAATTAATATGTTGTGTTTGTGTGGGTGTACTGATCGCTTTGTTCGTTGATTAATTGAGATCCCAAATTTGTATTGCCCATGATGTAGTGATTCTTACAGCGGAGTGTATGTGGCTCTTTATGCTCAATAGTGGGTAAAGATTTTTTATTCTTATATCAACTCTATGTACACTTATTCTAGACATTTCTTATTCCCAAACTTACACATGTAATTGATTACGAAAAGCTAAGTTATGTATTTTACCGACATTGGGGTGATATTAGATAGGTACAGATCCCAATTCTATACCGATAGACCAGGGCGCAAGAATAATAGAAGTATCCGCTTAATAATTATTTATTTAAGGCTTACATTATCAATATTACTAAAGGAATTATCAAATTCCTAATTAATATTATCAAAGGTAGTATTATGTACCTAAGTGAAGCCTTCCTAGCTAGCGACCATTCTTTTACTAGTATCAGTTCTCAAACAACTCGTCGTATTTTGGCTGTAGACATCAGAGCCAATACCTTTTTTTTAAATTATCCGTTCTCTCGTCCTGACCGATGACATCTTTTAGTAATCCATCGTGTTCAGTAATCACGACAGCTATCTATTACATAAACAATACCGTAGTTAGTCTGCCCCACCAGTTAGAATCGACAACATTATGCAGATTGTAAGTTAAGGTATCAGCACACTAACCTGAAACAGAATTAGAGGAAGATGTTTTAAATGATGTGAAAATTATTTAATAATTAATCTTGTCATTAGGTGTAAATGTCTGAAAAATTTTGAAATGAAATCGTTCGATAGCTGTGTAGTAACTAAAGTTGCAATGAATTAAAAAATCTCATTAAATAGACACTAATACAAAACACATTGGTAACGTGAATACAACTGTTATGGAATGATTATAAGGTTGGAATTGCATTATTGTATTTAGTTTCTTCTTGATAGAAAGAGAAACCCGATTCGGGTCAATTTTGTAGGCAACTTTTGTGTGGGATTGTGATATAATATTCTTAGAAAAAGTCGCCCATTTTCATCGATTTATAAGACGATAAACACGTTAAAAACACCACAGATTTTACACTTCGTAGATTTGATTTGTTTAACACTCTAAAGCATCGAACACATAGATTAGATTTTTTATTTTTTTATTTAAACCGTCATGCATATTGTGATGTTTACGCTACAGTAAATTGTTGACGCGTCCTAAGACAATAAGGCTGATCAGATCAATTGTATGGCATTGTATGTAAACTCGAGCCAGATAGTGACAGAGGGGTGCAGGAAGTTGACATCTCGTCTACATTACACTTAATTGTTACTCTTTCTTAACTCATTTGTAACTATAACCTGGTCAAGTTAGAGTTACAACTTAACTTGTAGGTTCTATAGATATTTAAAAATTTTAATAACACTTTATTATCCTGTATTTAAAACCGTAATTTTCCTTAGATAGCAACGCGTCAGTGACCTTCTATGAATACACATAATGACTCTACCTAACATTTAACAACTTTTAGAATAAACTAGAGGATCCTATTTGCGGTCATTTAACCATAACTTATTTTATTATGTCCAACAATAGAGGAGTATGTGTAACGAAACTGCGTATGGTAGTGTGGTAGTTACGTTATTTTCAAAATTAAGTGTATTAATAACATGTCATAATAAACACTTCTCCATATAAATGTTCACTAAGCCAAATTTCAGAAAATGGTCCAAGATTGAAAATTGCAACCCACGTATTAAAAAGACAGGTCAATAACCCCATTAATTTAACTACAGTAATGAACGCGGAAGTATTAGAATTCAAAACCTAAGTCCCCCAAACCCGGTCCGATAGTCTGACTCATTAATTACTACAATCGACGCCTGGCGCGTCTCACAGCCATTAAGCCCAATCTAATCTTGTTAATTTAATCCTGAGAGCCATCCACCCACGTAGAGGAAGTCAATCATCAGCATTTTTAAGCGCCGTATTGGATGGATGGTCACATGACTGGAGATGATAATGGCATTTACCTGGTGACATATGAATGTAACTCTAGTATTTGTAATAGATTGTTAGGTATAGCTCTAAAAGGCTTCGTACACACGAGGTGCTGAGATTATAGCAAATGCCCTTTCCTTCAAACGCTCACGCCAAAAAAATGTAAAAAAATATATTTTGAAGTAAAAAGAAATTAAGTAAGTACCTATGTTAGGGTCGATTAAAAAAATAAAGTAAAAACATAATAAACTACTTACTTTAACTTAAATATGTAGGTACCTATAGGTATTTGTAGGATTTTTGAAAATTCAGTTATTTTTATGAAAACAAAATTTTTCTTTCTATCTTTTCTTCTTTGACTCCACTTGAGTTTACTCGTAGAAAGGTTAATATCAAAATTATGTTTTCATAATGCTATCTGTGCTCTATAACTTAAATTATTTAAATAATATGAGCTCTCTTCATGAGAGGTCGTCGTCGAGTCTACTGATTCGATTTTAATAGTTACGATTTAATATCGATTCGTGACTCGCTCGTAACGCTAATATGGCGATCACGCCGATAAACGTTATTTTAAATCAAGAACGATAATGACATTTGGATGGTCTGTAGACCAGGAGGCTGTAACAAATCTTAAGGTACCAACGAGATTGAAAAATTTACATGATTTTTGAAAAAATATGAAAATCAATGAAGAAGAAACATACTTCATTGAGTGAATGAACAAAAAAAGGAGTTAAACAGATTTGAACGAACTGATTTAAATATTAGTATTGACGTCCATCTTATTCCAGGGGAAAACAACTACAATAAAATTTACTCTTTACTATAATTTCAGACATGATCCACCTGTTCGCTAAGTTTGAACTTAATACTTTCAATGCAGCGGGAAGTCATATGAAGAGCATGCAAAAATCTTCAAAAACTTTCACATTTATGATCAAATATGTTGTCAGCTCCTAGCCTACAACATATTACTCACATTATACTGTCGATTACATGCGTGATTCTGTTAATTTGTTGATAAAAACTTTAAATAAGCTATTAGAAGATCGCAGTCATAAGAGTGATGGTAGCTCGTAAGGTTACGTTTGATTTTGAGTTAATAGCTTCAAATAATGATACAGACTTTATAGTATTCTCAATGATAATTATATTATAGATAATTAAGTTATATCCTTAGTAACGCGATATATTGCATACGTCTTTATTTTCATTACAATAGTTATTTGCTATCTCATTCGCACCCTAAAGAAAAAACAACCTAATAAGGTCCTTTTCGTGGCTTCACGCCGCACTAAATATCTGCTTCTTATTAAATAAGTAAATTTAAAAGTTTAAAATAAGAATTTAGAACATCCGGTCATTATAAAAAACATTACAACATAAACTAAGATTGATCCCTACACGAGATGAATTCCTCCGGGTCGTCAACTCGTCATAATCCATCCCACTCAGACATTATAGGACTAAATTATCGAACATCAATTCACTCACGCAATCATTCGTTATAAAAATAATTGTAGACTCATATTCTGCCGATCCCGATATCTCGGAGCCTACTATTAAAATCGAATTATTGTCCACCAAGCTATCAGACCTCCGACACCGTAGTAAAAAACCCTTATCTTCAAACAACTCGGAGGTCTATTTAGATTGGTCATCTTTTACCAGAAGTTCTGTTTTCTGTCAAGAGATGGCGTAAGTAAGAGGTGAAGTTGCGCCTGCGCTTGAGTTTCGAAGCAAGTAGCGACATCTATCGAGGAGTAGTGGCAACGGAAATATTAATGATCAGGCTTTATCTTTTAAAGTTCTTTAATGCCCCAACCTGTTTTCATGTTTTTGTAATGGTTGTGAAATATTACTATTGATGATATGATATATACAAGATAAACGGATAGCATGCAAAAATTATGACCGTTTTAAATGAGTTAACTTAACTGTGCAAAGGTAGTGAAACTAAATGTTAAATTAAATTAAGAGGGTGAGAAGATATTAGTCACTGGTTTGTCTTTTTTATGCTCACTGTATTTTTTATACAGGATTCATACTACGAGACTATAGTTATGTATGAACCAAGAGGGCTACGTCATTGTTTTACCTTCTTTTTAAAAATATAACTATTTAGTGGACTTCGAAGATAGTTAAATGTTTAACGTTTAACACTAGAGGGAGATAGAATGATAGAGAAACAGACAGATTCAGTGAGTAGATAAAATAAAGGCGCATGAGCGTTTAATTCTTTTTCCATCAGATGAAGACTGAGAGGCCGGCTAGGCAAGAGCCATGTGGGGTTGTTTTGGTCACCTATCCCCTTCATGGATAAGTCGGTCATAACTTTACCGGCCGGATCTGGTGAAGTAAACATGGAGTTTTTTTCCTAGGTCTCACCGGAGACAATAAAAAAAAATGTTTTTTCTGCTACTTTTACAAAATAACTTGAAAAAATATTATATTGGATAAAAGCTTAGTTAACGAAGTATTAAGATAAGTGTCCTTACTGAAGATGCTGTAAATAGGTGGGCTATGATGCATAATTATGATTTCAATTTTACGCATCTATCAGAGATTTTCTGGTTCAATTACTTTTAAAACTAAAATTTTTGTTGGTTATTACTAACAAATACAATTATTAAGAAGACGACCTCGGCTTTGTAATTTCATAGTTTTCGATATAACTTTATCTACAGCGGACACAGATAATTAGTTGTTTATCGTTTATGTACCTATTTGTCATAGCAAAGTATATTGTTCCAGTCGGAGTCTTACACCATGACTGAGGAGACATACATACATACGTACATAATTAATTATGCTAAGGGATAAGTGGCCAATCCAAGTCTTAGCAACGTTTTTCTTCACCACATAGATAGATAGGTACCACAAATCTTACTGTAATTACTAACAGGAAATATTTTTAATAATAGCTACCGAAGTACCTATCTGAGAAATATTTCTAAAAGAATCAAACTTTCAAACACAAGTAGGTATTCTAATGGCATTAAACTAAAAAGAATCAGATATTTATTAAGCATCAGTATTTTATTTAAAGTGTCTAGCAACGAGAACCAAACAGACGGCAAATACTTAACATAAAGATTTGGTTACTCTAAAATCTTGTATTTAAAATATCGGTCTATTCAAAACATGAGTTTTAATAGAAATCTTAAAAAAATAGCTGGTTAGTAACATTGTATAACAGATAAGATTAGTATATTATACTTGTTCGGGAAAGAAATTAACCCTAAGGATGTACAGTATACACTTAACCCTATACACCTAACTCTATAGAGTAATACTAAGCCCAACCTTGTCTTGCATTGAACGATCCTCGCATCAAAGTGACAAGTTATTAAAGTGCCAATGACTCTTATCATGTCTCCAGCTCGTGCATGACTCATTTTATAATTTGAGAATTTAAAACGAATACCATCTGCTCCCACGTTTGGAGCAATAAAGATAATTTTAATACAAAGCCAGAGCACGCGCTACGATCGCGAACTCGAGTCATGACGAGATAAAAATCGTATGCGCCCGCGCAGAACCAGTTTCTTTTCATTATCAGCTCGATCGAGTGGGCGTGGTTTCTGCCCTTCTCTTCGATCTATCCATCCTTCTCTCGCATTACTAGCCTCCAAGGTAAGAGAGAGATGGAACGCGTTCACGCTTGATCGATTCGATTGATGGCTCGGGTCGTATGTATGATTGTATGTTGGTATATAATTTTCTCGGAAGCTTCAACTGGACGCAGTGCTGGATAGGCGAGGAATGCTGTAAATGGTCAGCAAGTTTACAGAATGTTATGTAAAACAATTTTGGTATTTGTTTACAATTAAAACTTGTATGTTGTTTGGTAAGAATGTAGACGGTTATGATAGTATTTTCTACAGGGTTTTGTAAAAAAATCTACCACTATAGGATATCACATGCATTAGACTGGGAACATTGTACCTACCACGTCGTAATGTCAATTGTCGGCATTAGTGACCACCAGCATTTCAACGTGCCCTCCGAAGCACGGAAGAAATCGAAAGATTTTCCCAGTAATAGTTATCCTTAAATTTTTACCACGCCCGCGACTGCTTAACTTTTTCAACAATTTAACAATCGTTACTCTCTAAACGCTAAATCCAATTTTCATAAATTACAATTAGTAAATTGATAACAGAATTACAGATTTCTCATAATTGTTTTTTGATAGGTATATCTAAATAGCAGTAAAAAACTGTAGAACTAAAAATAACAGGAAATAGAGATTTTTATAAAAAACGAAGAGCATTGAAACGACCTCTGGCGTAAACGCAGTGTAACAATCCGACTAATCTAGTAATTACTGTGACAGTTACAGATCATTATTGAAATCCGTGACTGATTACAATCACGGGACGACTTTACCGGCTAATTTCAGCTGTCGTCTGAAGTAAATTGAATTTATTTGGGATTTTTAGGGTGTTTTCAATGGGAGTTGAGATAAACGAACATGTATTCCGTCTAGGGTTGCCATAACCAAACTGATATAATATCTGAACAAAATTTTAAATTGTAGCAAATTCTTGGCTATGCAAGTTTTCATACGATTATTTTCCTCAAAGTAATAAATATACCAACAACTTTGCAGATCAGAACCGAGCGTCGGAATTTCAAATTCCACCTGTTAATTATTTTTTCCACCTTCAAACGGCAATATAAATAAACACTATTAAATATCAGAAAATTAAAGATATTTGAGATAATTGTCGTTACAGTGATAGCATTGAATAATTATTAAAGCCTTATTATTATTCCCATTATTTTATTATTAACCACCAAAACTATTATTCAATCAATCTCACTTTGACATAAAGGCATATTCACACCGAAACTGCATATAAAGGTGGACCTAAAGCTCAGTTCACACTAACCCGGCATGTGACGCTCGCGCCGCTCGGCAGCGGCTCGAAACGTAATTTTTATCGCTACACATCTAAAAGTTCGCGATTAATGATCCGCTTCGTCTAGTCATACGGTTTGCCGAATGCCGTAAAAACGCGCAATTCTGTTCGGGGGTGCGGATGTGCGAATTACGGATGCGGTTGCTTATTATTTTTACTCAGGAGATGGTGTTTAGGGTGAAAGGTTGTGTGTATTAATTGTGTGTTGCAAATGACGTCATTTATACTGAATCGATTTAGATACGGTTTTCAGTAAATGATATGTGACAGGTATGTTCCACTGAAGGCTTATTTGCTTTTCCCAATAGGTAGATACATAAATTAGTACCTAATCACGAATAGCAAAAGTAAGCGACTGCTAAAGAATGGGATGATAAGATGAGGAAATAAACAATTTGACGACCCCGTAGCCTGTTTGGTAGTGAACCTGCCTGCGAAGCGAGGGGTCCCGTGTTCGATTCCCGGCCGGGGCAGATATTTTTGTGACAGATAAAGGTTCTCGGGTCATAGGTGTTAGTGATGTGTTGAGTTGTCCATGCCACACAGGGAATTTTACTGTGGGGGTATAAGTGTGTTAGCGTGTATTATTTAAATTCGAATTGTTGCTAAGCTATGCCGCATCCAACCGCCCAGCATCAGTCTTCCACATCTATACCGACCTTTAATTGCTGCCATCTTGATACGGCTGCTACATCGAGCGGCAAAATGGGTTTTTCGCGGCAGCGCAACTTTGTGCGCACATTATCGGATTTACCAGCAAATGTACGTAGATTTTGTGTCCCATCCCTTGCATTTGCGTATCCGAATGTACCGACTCCGACTTATGTGGTTTGAGATTTCGCTTTACTATTAAGCGATGCAGTTTTGGGTGCATACCTAGTAACTGTGTTAATAAAGGTTAATTTAGAAGAAAGTGTCTGCTAGAATTAGTAAGGAAGATTATGAAATTGTACTTGATGATTAAAAATCATATTATTATCATCTTTAATTTAAAAACCTTGAACAATATTTTTTTGTACACAAAAATATTTCTGTACTTATTAACTTAAATATAATGGAAACATTTGTACAATGGTACTACTTACCGTATCCTTGTGTTTAGGAGATAGTTATAAGATAATGATAATTAGGCGTTATTCACACATACCACCTTACATAATCACACCAGCATCATAATCATATCATTTCACACATCTTTATGCTTCACCATCTCTAAGAGTTTACATACACAATTCCCAAACAATAAACAAATATTCCGTGTTAAACCACCGGCGATAACAAAGATTGAGGATTAAGTGAATGCATTCTCAATAAAGCTGAAATAGTGTTACAATCCCGGTGCAATCCCAGGGGCATCCAGGGATATCTGTTGACTTCACTTGGTTACTACAGGTGGCAACCCTGCAAATCATGCGCATTTACAACGATGATAGTTCAGGCTACTAGATAACTACTAGACAAGTAGGATAGTTGTAGCTGCTACCTGTGTAAAGCAAGTTGAAGTAGGATAAAGTCCAAAAATAATTCGGTAACTGTAACTTCTTTAAACAACGATTAGTAAGTTATGATGGTCTTCTAGTTGACTACTAATCTCTGCTCTTATTTGCCGTTTTGCAGCGCAAAATGCTTCTTTCCGTTGAAAACTCTTCTAGGTGACTTTAATATGGCGAGTGAAATTGAACACGAGATACTGGTTGTAACTTAAGTACAACTACGTATATTTGTTTCGATCGCTAGAATTCTTTTCTTTTTATGAATTTCACTATTAAATTAACAATATTGATGGAATACTGAATTTGAGATTGACTTTGAATTTTAAAATTCATTTTTGCTTTAACACAAAATGCTTTGGCGCACTAAAAATTGCTCTCAGTTCTCAAATAAAAATGATTATGTATTGTATCTAGACAAGTAAGTATTTGATCCAGTAACTAAATCCTCGTAAACGAGGCAGCGATCCAGACAATCTCTCAGGGATAACACTGCGACAGTATTACCTGAGTACAATTATTCGATCTGTCCTCACTATTTCCCCGATGAGGATTACTGAAAGCGATTCCTTCTATTCCGTTCCGATGAATTCTTGATTGTTGCAATTATTTTAATTGATGTTCAATTGCTTTTTATTAATGTAGAGGTGTATTTCAATGATCTTGACTTTAATGCTTGTTGGTTGATAGAGATGGTAGTTTTATTTTTTTATGCCTTTGGTATAACTTATTTCGTTTACGATACTTGATTTTAAATGTAGAGAGATATGTAAAGTGACGTTTGGAGATTCTGAATTTTAGTCAAAAATTAAAAGTTAAGATTAGATATTGTGCTGAGGAGATCTTTTAATCAATGCTAAAACATATTGAAGAGATGTCAACAGATTAAAAAAAATGTATCTTAAAAATACTTACACGAGTAAACTTAGGAAAGCGACGAAACAAAAATATAAATGTGTAAAGATAAAGAAATCTCATGAGGTGGAATTTCCAGTCATGTTAAAATTAAAAATGGATTAATAAAAGCAAACCAAAGAAACTTCAAAAGAAGCAATACAGAAACAAAGCGATATTGGAACAAAACCAGTGGTTAATTCATTAATCCAAATCGGGCCTGCCTGCCAAATAACTAGTCATTCATAACGAAACAACCAACTTTTACCATCACCACAGCCCTTATTATCAAGCAATAAAGTCTAAATTTAACATATCCACTCCTGATATTTATGTCAATTACGTGTGATACTTTGCTTAATTAACAGTTTGTTTATAGTGAACTCTAATGTAGTGTAAATACGGATCATTCTTCAACGATTCAAGGTTATAAAATGGATGTCGCATCCTAAATACCTTTTAATAACACATGTTTTTCAAGTTTGTTCGACAAGCAGTACATACTATTTGAATCATTTGGATGGGACGCTTCAGGCTATCTCTTATTTAAAGCACAGAGTAGTTTCATACAGAGACAAAGTTAAAATGCCAAATGGATGACCTTATTTGAATAATAGCGGCAATTTCAACGGTCATTCTTAAGTTTCAGAAAGGGTCTACTCGTATCTTAATACAGGTCTTTACGTAATTTATGAAAGAGATTTGCGACGAGTTGAGGAATACTTGAATCAGGCTTTATTTTAACAATCGACTTGGTCCGAGTGATCTTAAGCTGTTACGAACCGGTTTTCCTTCAAGACTAGTTCCTCAATGTTAAACTTCTATGTTCACATAATGTGATAATCTAGGTCTAGACAATAAAATCTCTTACTTTCTCAGTTAATATTTTCTTAAGGAGACTTTGATGTAAAATTCCCTTTGTATGATCTTATACAAACATCTACCCAATTGATATAAACATTTTTATCTAAGCCTCAACATTTTATTACGCTGTGAGATAATTTTCTTAGAAGTGAAATAAAGATTTGCTTTTTCAATACACCCTATATATATTTAATTATTATTTGTTCCATTATTTTTAAGCTTGATTTCTTTTCGGTAACCTCTACATTATTACGATCTATAGTGGAACCGATGCGCAGCCACGGACCTTTCAATCATTATTCGTTAACGGTATATAATTATTTCGATGCGCATTCAAAGTTCTAGCTGATGAGCCCTAAGGCTCTCCCTACGTTTCAGTTAAAAAGTGTAGCAAAAAATGCTTTAATTGCTGAAAGATATTAATTTTGAACGTCTGGCGTTTGAATAGTAATTATTAAATTTGTTTGTCTAAAAAAACGTTGAGCCCTTCGAGCTATGCGTTTGATTTTTTATTGACATTTTTGGAGTTCGTTCTGGGTTGATGGTGATGGAAGTTACGTTTGATTTTGATGACTAATTTGACAGATGTGGTGTGTTTTGTACAGCATACTATCTGCAAATTCTACTTGATATACGAACTGAATAAAATAAGCTGTAGGTATAAGTACTTTTGAGGATATTAATCGTCTAACGTGCAGTCGAATCGAGTAAGAGTAACTTATTACTACTCAAATGTTAGTTAAAAAGCAAAAGTGAGGTTTATTCGTAGTAAGTATTTGTGCCAAAAATGTAGGTTCAGGCCTTTTCTAAAAATCCTTTGAATCAGGCTTAAATACCGCCGACCCTTAGCATTTGCGAACAATCCAGAAAGAAACTTAGGAAGGAATTAAAAACAACAGAAAAAAATAACAAGCTGAGTTGCAAAACGGACGAAATTATTTGGAATATTCAACAAACGTCAACTTATAACGAGATAGGTATCCCATAATATTTGAATCATCTATCTATATACATTAGTTACCTTGTCTGTATGTTTACGAATTAGTAGGGATCCTCTTTTGAGATTTGAATTCGATGAATTAAGATTTTGAGTATTAATTTGTCAGTCAATTAGATACATTTTTAGTAACATAATAACTTAAACAATTCTTAAAGAATGGGACTAGAGACCATGATCAGTTAAGGCAGCGGAAGTTACCTCTCGTATACAATCTCTATGTGATGAATTAATAATTGTACGTAAATTCAAATTTTACAATTCAAACTTAATCACGTACGAATGGCGATTGGATATAAATGTCCCCTACTACATTACTATTCCCATTCTCTCTCTCAGTTTAGTACTCTAAAGAAAAAGGAAAACCAATTGGGCACTTTTAGTTTCACGCCTTGCTATAATATCTACATATTTAATCTTAGTTTTATTTCCCATAGCATCAACAAACGCGCGACAAAACCAACCCGTCACAGCTAGTCACGAAATATTTTAAATACATAACAGGTATAAAAAATCTCTTTTGTCGGTGGAGGTGCTCAAACTTTTTTTCAACCCTGTGGTTTGTTTACAAGGGTAAAGGGAAAAATGCTCGTTCGGACCCGCAAAAACTTTTTTGCGGTAAGAAAAGGTTGCTTTGTACCAGGTTTGTTATCTGCCTTTTTTCCAGCGACATATCTATATTTGTCGGTCTTAATTCTTGGTAATTTCGAATTAAAAATTGCGACGCGATGAGGGTGCGTTGTCAGATGTTTTGCGAGTTTTTGGTAATAAATGGAGTATATTTGAAAGAGCGTTACTATGTAACATAGTAATATACATATGAAGGCTTCACAGAAAGGCAAAAAGTAATACAACATATACCTAGGCTAACAGCGGCATTCAAAATTCAACCTTATTTAAGAATAGGTTAAAGAGTAATTTGATGTCCCAATGTTACGTGCTTTAATTATTCTTAAAAAAGTTCTAAAGTTGATCCCTTGAAATACATATAACAAACAATATTATTTTTGATGCGTGATTCTTGCATGACGATAACCACCAAGCAATTAAAAATAGTTAAATATATTACTACCAATACAGGTACAAGATCTCCACACAGAAGAACAAATAACTTTCGAATGGTTTCTTAACAGTAGTTAAATTTGTAACGAGATTGCTAAGCAATAGCTAGATTATAGTCTTATGCAAACGATACTCGTAGATGTAATGTGGAATGATAAACAAACAAACTTTATTTCCATTGCTATACGAATAGAGCTATCTTCCTTCGCCACAGTTCCTAATCGGATAATTATTCAAAGGAATATAAGGAAGAGCTCATACTGATACAATGTTCAATAGGAAGAAAGTACTTGATAAGGTATGGGCCTTTAAATAGTGATACGAAATAAATATAGCAGACAAAACGTGGAATAATTAAAAAATAAGGACAAAGAATAATAAGATGTCCTGGCTGCAAAAAAATTGAAGGGTATTTTAACAAAAATAATAGCCTCTGTAACATCCTATATGTTCCAATACGTTAAGCCTTTTAGGCTCGATACTCTAGAGCGTGCCAAAGAAGTAGACTGCACAAGAACGCTCGAAAAACATTACCCTGCTGTAAGCTGTCATTGGATTCGTCATAGGCTATACATTTTATTATGGCACGTTCAACCTCCAAAAAAATGGAAACATTCGAGTTTTTTTGTTATTTTGCTTGTTTTAATTTATTTCTTGCTTAATTAATAATAATAATAAACGCTATCACACTTATACCCCCAGTAGGATTCCCTGTGTCGCGGGTGGCATGGACGGCACAAATAACATATCACTAACACCCGTGACCCGAGAACAAACATTTACCTGTCACATAAATATCTGCCCGGGGAAT
>LGAG01000382.1:327348-357440 GCA_001278395.1 Lerema accius
TGTACATACCGTTGCTAATTAATTTTATAGTAATTAACATGACCGTATTTACTTACAGAACAAATAATATTTTACAATATAATACAGAACCTTGAATACAATAAAAGTTACATTAACAAAAAATTGCAATATTATTAATTACATTTTGTTTTTATAATTCTTAACATGTAGCTGACCCGGCAGACGTTGTGCTGCAATATATTAGTTAATAATAGACAGTTTTAATAATATAGTTAGGGAAAAATAATCTGTGTGGTTTTTTTTACCTATTCCACACAAGCTACGGCCGCCGAAAATGTATTTAGAATTGATACATAATTATTAACTTGTATCCGTTATCTAAAATTGGTCTAATTTAAACAATGCCAATAAGAGACATTGACCTAAAAATATTAGTTTATGAGCCCCCATGATTTTACACGTATCTACAAAGGATCGGAAATGGTATTCTGTATGCCCCTAGGGCCATCAGTAAATTGTTTTTACTAATGTGTGTTTATTTTTCTTAAGCCCTGGCCGATCACCTAGCCTAATGGTCGGCAAACTTACTAGCCTAGTAACAATAATAAAAAAAATAAACTAACAACAATAAAAAAAATTGAAAGCCGAATCTGCTTGTTTAGTAAACTTTTATAAACTGTTAAGCAAACTATCCTAGTTTCAGCTTAATCCGTAACGCTTACAGTGTGAAGGACATACAAACATCCAAACTCCCACACAAACTTTCACATTTATAATATTAGTAGGATTTATTTGTGCGAACAGTGTGCTTTCATCTCCTTAAAGCTTTAAGTAACTCAGGTTTGTATGTTTTTTTAATCAAAATATTATTGCGCATTCCGTGGATACTAGTGTTAGAGCCGCATTTAAGGAGCCAAAGAGCCACATGCGTTAAGGAGCCAAAGAGCCACATGCGTTCCGCGGTTCCGCCGCACTTTGACAACCACTGACCAAGGTCTATTAGTCGTTGGTGTGATCAAGTACCATTCCATACTTACCGGGCTATGTTGGATTCGCCTTGAAGACAGCAAACACCGAGGGAAGAGGAACCAAATTATAAGTTCCTATGAAGGACTTTTATACAGGACACATTTAGTACCTAATACAAAATGCAATACAAGAAGAATAACATAACGAATCTAGTCTAGTGTTCACGGTCTCGTAGACTATAAATAAACAAGTACAAATAAAAAGATTTTTCTTTTTAAAACCAAGCTTTTATTACTTGTTAGTAAGAAAAAGAACTAAAAAGTTAATAAGTGCGAAATTTCAAGTCCCTACTGTTAACCGTTGAGGAGTTCAATCGTCTGGAGCCGATCCTGGTAGCAGTACCTATCACATCATGCTATTATAAACATACATTGTCATCAGGACTGGACCAGTGTAAAATTCTAGCTCAATCGGACACAGGAAAGTGGGTGAAATTTAACTTGCAAGATTTGATTACAACCACCGGGACAGTTGAAGCTAAATAAAAGCTTGTAAAAACGAGTGTTCTTTTCACAATAGTTTACTGAACGAGTAACGATTTAATTCAGACCTTTATTGATTTGTATAGATGCAGACAGCCATACTTCCAATAATTGTTTTTCATTAATAACAATAAAAGCGTTATTGTAAATACGAAAATATAATTTCACGCTGTAAAATATATTTAAAAGAGATGTTTTTAATGCGTGTATAATACTAATTAACATAGTGGCGCTGTTAACAAGCATTTTTATGGATGTATAGCACTATATAAAGGGTGGTCTAAGGTGGTAAAGTGTTACTATCGTTTTATTCACAGTCGAATAAATGGATTTCGGTCATAAACATACACATCCTACTAATATTATAAATGTGAAAGTTAGTAAAGATGTTTGGATGTTTGTCCCTCCTTCACGCTCTAATCGTTGAACGGATTAAGCTGAAACTTGGCACACAGATAGTTTGGATCCAGGAATAGAACATAGGATAGATTTTATCCCGATTATAGGTTTCCTTGGGATAAATCCAATACTTTTTAAACTAATCTTCTGCGGGCAAAGCCGCGAGCGTCGTCTGGTAGTAAATAAAGTCCATTAAATGAATTAACAGTGTCATCTATGCTTAATATTCTCTTAGTCTGGCCTTGAGCAATTTTATGAATCGACTGCTTCAAGCTGCTTACGTGTAGCGGTTGTACCGCACGCCACAATTTCAAGTTGCCGGCGCCAATTGCTTCAAGAAGTCTGTCTATGGGTAACGTAAGTAATTTATAAGGTGTTAGCAGTTGTCATTCTGTGTGGGAAACATTATTTACACTCACATTGTATTAGCTGAACAGACCCCCCAGCGTCTGCTCCCACCACTATAAAGATATATTCCTCGTTCTCGTCGCCTTTCTGCTGATCACAATCTTCTTCGCCAGATCTTTCAACTAGAACATGATTTTCTGATATTTTCCGCGTTTTTCCGATTTTCTGATCGTTCAAATCATCAAAAATCTAGGCTAACAGTTTCATTACTTTGCCTAAAAGTCCAAGCTTTCCGAAATTTTTGCCCGGAAAATTCCCGAATTTAGATGATAGCAGTCTTTTTAATTTTACATCGACTGCCGAACTTCCGAGTTTCTCATACAAATAATGCGACGCCCTGTATATAAGTATGTATGTGTCACATGTGTATGTAGTTATATACATGTAGTTATATACAATCGTGCCAGAAGCAAGGCAGCGGTGAAGTTAGTAGGAAGGTACGCAAGGTGAGTTCATACATTTTCTTTTATTACTTATTAGACGCCGCCCACGGCTTCGCACGCGGAAGAGTAGTTAAAAATATATTGCATTTATCCCAAGGGAATCTATAATCAGGATACAATTTATCTCATGTCCTATTCCTGGATGCAAACTATCTGTGTACCAAGTTTCAGCTTAATCCGTTCAATGGTTAGAGCGTGAAGGAGGGACAAACATCCAAACATCAAAATATCCAAACATCCAAATATCCAAATATCGAAACATCCTTACAAACTTTCACATTTATAATATTAGTAGGAATAGTAGGATTAGTAGGATAGAACTAGATGTGCCCGCGAATATGTTGTATTTATCAATTAGGAACTTAGTATCAACACAAGATATGAGGGATATTGATTATAAATTTTAAATATTTTTCAAGTAAGACACTGTAGTATCTCACTAAAACCAAACATATTTAGATACCCAAAAGTTAGCATTATTTAGCTCCAGTAATTAAATTAGATATTAAAATGTTATCCCGAGTTTCAATGACACGTCAGTATCTTGAAGACAGACTTGTTATAATTTCCATTTCGACAAACATAACTTTCGAAAAATTAAAACGTTTTCAATTCCGTTTATCATTTGGGACGCTGACACAAATACAAACGTACCGGATGTAAATTAAATTTAAGACACCTTTTATTCATATTGAATATAATAATTCATATATTAAGAGAGCTCTTACGAAGACAGTAAAATAAATGCATAATTTTTTCAGTCGCACCTGCGCACTACATCACATCGAACATACGTGTACTTTATACATTAAAGGATTAAAATTACATCAAAATACTTGTTCATTATAAATAATCCCACCTACCTACAATGTTGGAGTCTTCAAGCAGAGAGTGAATAGGCTTTTACTAAGTCAGTGTGCTTACCATCTTTGGGCTACGTCTCCACTCCACTTATTGTTACTGTGTTGGGATTGTCGTCAAGCACTACCTTGTCTTAAATTAAAAAAGGAAAATACTGGTCATATTTAATTTTAGTAAAATCCTAGTTATAGTTAAATACCAAAATATGAAATAATTTTCAGAGCCGCAATGATTTGGCAACCGTTAAATCTATCTACGGCGTGTCCGCCTCACGCAAACGTTTCATCCTGTAGCCACTTCGCGTTTGTTTACTTGAATCTCTTGGTCCAACTGTTTGGCGATTCAATTGATCGGAGAATTAATGAAGCGGCCCGTCGAACACAATCTGAAGAATATGATGGAGAAGAAGATTGTGCGTATAAAGACTACGAGGACGAAGAGTATGATTTTATAGTGGTGGGAGCAGGCGCCGCGGGCTGTGTGGCGGCTAACAGATTATCAGCTAATAGAAATTGGAGGGTAGGTAATGCTTTCTGTACATAAACAGATCGAAGGTTGATACTACGTCTCAATTGACTAATAGAATCATTTGAGAAGACACTTTTAATGGATTCAATTTACGTTTCATATCAGTTCAAAAGTATGTGCCTAATATACCTCGTTTGTTTTGATCACAACTTTTTAATTTTAATAAAATACGATGGATTAAAAAACAACTGCAATAAAGTATTAAAGTTAAAATTCAAATCATAATAGGATAGTAAATTAAAAAGGAAATGTTAGAGACATAAAATAACGAAAATGAATCAATGGTATAAAAACTAAACGATTACAGGTACTACTTTTAGAAGCAGGTCCAGAGCAGCCAGATATAACGATGGTCCCAGGTCTCACTTCCGCTCTTCGAGGATCTAACGTTGACTGGAGCTATAAAACTACAAACAATGGAAAGAGTTGTCTAGCTCCCGGTCACACTGGATGTAACATGCCAAGGTGAAATATTAAATACGGCACTTTTCCACGAACACATTCATATGACCTTAATTTTCACTGATAGCTCGTGTTAAAACACAAACGTAGACTCGATATCAGCTGACCTTACTCCAAAATAAAATTTCATATCAACACATAGTGCTACTACCGTAAGCCTAGGAGTTTTAACGACGGAAGATTGTCAAACATAATAAAACCTACAATTTATATTTTCACATGAATTTTACACAGTTAATTTTTATTCGACAGAATCCAGGGTTATAATTTAAAAAAAGAGCTTGACGTCTTCATCTCCCTGTATTTTAAAGATTCTGATAAATCCTTTTGTTTACGTGTGCATATGTTTGTTTTGATTTAGGGGAAAAATGATGGGAGGTTCAAGCAGTATCAATTCTATGGTTTACGTCAGAGGACATAAATACGATTACGACTCGTGGGCTAGTGCTGGCAATGATGGTTGGAGCTATAAGGATGTAAGTGTCTATGTCGTATATAACGATGTTGTCTTTCTTCTTATTTGGCAATCTTTTTAGTGACGTCACTTTATAGTAGCAATAAATTTACCATATGGATATAGTATCTACGTCCTTTATCAATTATTATAAACATGTGTAAATGAATATTTTTTTTTTAATAATTTGTTATTCAACCAGGTACTTCCCTACTTCAAGAAGTCCGAAAGAAATGTAAATAAGGAAAGGTTTGATACAGTTTATCACGGTTCTAAAGGAGAGCAGTATGTCTCCCGATTTCCTTACGTAGATGAACCATCCAAGATGTTAGTCGAAGCTTTCAATCAACGAGGACTACCTATATTGGATTTTAATGCAGCGCGACAAGAGGGGGTAGACCAGAGCCAGGCATGCAGCGTAAACGGTGAAAGGGTTTCAGCTAATAATGCTTTTATTCAACCGATCCGATGGAGAAGACGCAATTTAGTTGTTAAAACAGAAGCGGAAGCTGTCAAAATTCTCTTTGACAAAGAAAAAAGGGCGTATGGTATCGTTTACGTACAAAACGGTAAAAGACACACAGCTACTGCGAGGAAAGAAGTAATTCTCAGCGGTGGAGTAATCAATACCCCAAAACTTCTAATGCTGTCTGGAATTGGACCGAGAAGACATCTAAAAGAATGTGGTATCCCTGTTGTACAAGACTTGGCTGTAGGAGAAAATTTCCACGATCATGTAACATTTACCGGAATCGTCATTGCTCTATCGAACAGAACCGCAACTACAGTCAGCAACAGAGAAATTTTAGAGTCAATCACTGAGTACGCTGCAATGCAGATAAAAGAGGGGCCATTGTCAGCTCTCGGTCCGATTGCATCGTTAGTTTTCATGAGATCAGAACTCGATTTACCGGCGCCTGATATACAAGTTCAGACAATAAACTTACAATGGGAAGAATTTGTGAACGATCCGATAACGGCAGGAAAAGTTTCAGTATTGCCTTACACTTACTACAACGGTCTCTTGCCCAAGATTATTTTATTAGATCCTAAAAGCAAAGGAGTTATTTTACTGAACGAGACCAATCCCAACGGCCCTCCGATCCTGTATCCAAACTATTTCGGCGAAGAATCTGATCTATTGCCAATAGTAAAGGGAGTACGTTACGTGTTAAGTTTGGAGGATACTCCTGCTTTTAAATCGAGAGGGGCTTATTTTGTTAAGACACCTTTGCCAGCTTGTAAGCAGCACGAGTGGGGTACTGATGAATACATAATCTGTTTAGCGAAGCAATATACTGTGGTGACTCACCATCAAGCTGGAACTTGCAAAATGGGGCCGAAGTCAGATCCTAAAGCTGTTGTAGACCCGACTCTCAGAGTATATGGAGTTAAAAACCTGAGAGTAATAGACGCGTCTATAATGCCTATGACACCTCGAGGGAATACCGTAGGGCCCTCTATTATGCTTGGAGAAAGAGGTGTAGCTTTTGTCCTAGACTACTGGCGACACAAGCAAGTATAAACAAATGCAAATAATAAAAAGTTTTGTGTCTTAATATCAATTACCTTTTCATCCTTATTATTGCTATTCCTTCCTAGTTACATAAATGAGTGACTGCCATTATGGGGATATTATTTATAATAAAATAAACTAGAATTCTAAACTGCAGTGGGGACATTTATTTATTACTTTGTAAACAGGTTTAGTTCTGCAACCTACTTAAATTTTCAATGTTCGGTAAATGAGTGAAATACTCTCGTGCGTTCGAGATTGACCGCATTTAGGTATACCGGGTGTAATCGTTAAGTGTGCACAGGTGATTATTCCGTAACTATTGAAGATATCAAAAAACTTTAAACTGATATTGAAAGTAAAATGATGAATGAATAAAATGAATCTAATGAGTAAAATGGCAATAATAACTTTTTAAAAATACGATGAGAAATATAAAAAAAAATTACATTAAACACTCCCATACATTTTGTATGACATAGGAGAAAAGTTTTGGTTTCTTATTTTAAGTAGAATAGTACCTACTGTTTACCCTTATCATATTTAATATTTTCTTTACAAAACAATTTTATGGCTTAATAGCCAATAATAGTGCAACCCCTTAGCCAGCCAGATACCTGGATCTCACCACGCCTTGTGATTTCTTCTTATGGGGATTTGACAAAGATCACGTGTACGCTGAGAGAGTACACTGCCTAGAAGAATTACAGAATGGTGTATGTCGTGCAATTTATGGAATATGGTATTATGGAAAGTTCATTTAGGTTTCTAAAATAAAGATCGTCATTGTATTGCAACAACGAGGACGTAATTTTGAACACCTGCTTTGAATTCAAAATTGTACCTTACTAAGGAATAAAATGTATGGGAGTGTTTAAAGTAAAATTTTTGGATATTTCTAGTTTTATTTTTAAAAAGTTATTATTGTCATTTTACTTATTAGGTAATGTACTTTCAATATCAGTTTCAAGTTTTCTAATATCTATAATAGTTACGGAATAATCGCCTGTGCACACTTAACGATTACACCCTGTATATATTTAATAATAATTCCCTAACCTTGCTGGATCATAAATACTTATTTCATAATTGATAAAATTACAACCCTTGTTTTATTCCTTTTCCAAATATACTTTACTTTGACCTTAAATAAATAGTACTGCATAGTTATGAAATAACAACGACTACTCTTCACAACGCACTATGAAAGAATCTTCTATTCATAACATAATGTAATAATGTTTTTTTAATTTTTTATTTTTAACTTGCCTAAAATATTTGCCCAAAAATTGTCGCCTCTTGAGCTATAACGACGGCCTAACCTACGAGTAAAGAGAAGAATGTTCCGAGCATTTATTAGAGCAGGCATAAACATCCTTAATTGGGGTCGATTGTGAATTCTAGAAGGCTAACGCAGAAGTCCGATTTTTTTTAAAGCCGTTCTTAGTGCTCTCCTTCATTTTATGAAGATCCTCTGTGCCAACCAAGTTTCATGCTTTTACGTTCAATGGTTTACGCTGTAGTTTATCTGTCTTAGTTTTCAAGATAATTTTATTTTTATTTATTATTTCTTCTCTTTCAGACCTCAAACTGTTTGTATTAATTGTCTACTAATTTGGAGTGAGTAATAAAAAAAACAAGTGCCTGTATGTTTTTTTTTATCCGACAACAGATGGAGCGGAACTACTATATGACGAAATCGTTAATATTAAAAACTTCGTAATTTGTACGTTCCCGAAGTTTATTACTGAAGCAACCATTTATTTGCTTTAGTAAACCTGTATCTTTTAGCAATTATGCCTAAAACTCTGCCACTAAGTAATGACGGCCACGGACACCGTAACAAACTGACTAAGTATTAGGTAATACGTACTATAGTTGGACCGTTAGTCGGTTAGTAGTTCCTGTTAGTAGTGCGGCGTGGGATGGGGTTAGTTAAAAATAACTGGTATTTTTGACCAATAAATAAATATTTTAGTTTGTATAACATAATATTGTCTTAAGAACGACAGCCTTACAAAGCTAATTTGTTGCTATTTGTTAAATGATCAGGATCACAATGATCACATTAAGTATTAAATGAAACTAGCGTGGATTTTATAATATTTAGCTACTTATACATTTAATTAGGTACAGGAATATTCGAAACGATGGATAAATATATACAATTAGTAACTCTACATAATCTAATTACTACCTTTGATAGTAGGTATCGTGCAAGAAATAATCTGTTTCCTGGTAGATTATTAGGTATTTTAATATTGTACATGTTTATATAAAGACTAATTATACGAAGGCTTAATTAATCATAATCTTTTTAGGCGGTTTGAAATCGATATGATGATTTTCGACAAAAAACCCGGTTTCCATACCTGGGGGTAAGTACCCGACCGGGGTAACATGAATCGAATTATTATGATCCTAATATAAAAAGATACAGAAAAAGTAAACTGTGTCGTCATGATAACATTTTAAAGCCGAGGTAAAAGCAGCTTTCCTTGGTCACAGGGGTAACGTTATTGAAAAGGTTAGATAATAATGATCTAGGATATATTTAGGAAGAATTTTTAAAAAATTAAAAAAATACCGGAATTGTTTGTTGCTATTCACGTGAACCTGAGCTTAACCTACTAATGTAACATTGAATTGAATTTAGGATTGGTTCAGAAATCTCCCACAGATGAAAAGTGATTTTAACTGATCCAATGTGATAATTTTTCTCCTCAAATTGGTTATTGTTCGTACAACAAACTTCTTTTATTACATCATTGTATTAAATTGCTATTATATTAAAAACATCATCGAAATAAATTATATATTATCAAAAAGCACAAAAATATGATATTATTATTATTATTATTATTTTGGCATTGTATACCTAAAACGCTCGCAACAATCATTTCCCCACTGAATAGCCAAACTAATACGTTAGGCAAAACAATTGCCAGCGTCCAGGATTTGAAGAAGAAAGATTTTATACGAAACGACCATATAGTTACTACAGCAAACGCTACAAATGTGGTAGTTAGTTCGATATTTAAGTTCATCATCATCATACTTTCAACTCATAATTGTCCCACTGCTGGGCTCGGGTCTCCTCTCACAGTGTGAGGGGTCCACCACGCTGGCCTAGTGCGGATTTGCAGACTTTACACAACTTTGAGAACTTTATGGAGAATTTTAGTGCAGGTTTTCCCACGATGTTGGAACAGCATAGCAAGTGACAATTAATATCTAAAACGCACTTAACTTTTTAGATTAGAGATGAGTGCCGTGGGGTTTGAACATAGGAACTCCGGTTCGAGAGACCAACGTCCAAGCCACTGGGCTATCATTGCCTTGTTTAAGTTAATGTTTAATAACTAAATTACTGGTGTTGTAAGCAAAAGAAAATCTGTACATGAGGTATCGATGAAGTCACAAGGTTATAACATTGCACTGCAGTATAATTAGTGCAGTAGATAATTAGAAACTTAATTTACTTGTGCCAATAATATTGTTTCGTTGTTTATTTACAATCTAGTCTTGGATGAGGTGATGTGTTAGCCCAAAGGTACGTTAAATTTTTTTTGGTTTTAAATTAGTGATCTAATAGTTGTGATATTCGGAGACCATTCAAGTATTACGTCACTCAATTCAGGGGGGGAGGGGGCTGCAAAATGTTACGGTGCGTTATATAGACGGGGCTTTTTTTTTTAAACTGCCTTACGTAACACTTGAATGCTCCTTATTTCATTATTTTTAAATTTAATGTTGTCATGTCGAATATTCATTGAACAGTATAAAATGACGACCAAAATTTTGTATAATACAGTACAGGCAAAATGCTTTAGCTTACAACATTATTTATAGTAAATTCGATAAATACAGTACTAGTTGTTTCTTAAAAGAAACAGAAAAAAAGAAAAACATATACTGTCAGAATTAAAAATAACAACAAGACAAAAATAAAAAAACAACGAAAGAAAGAAAAAATAAATATAATAAAAAGAACAGTCACTTATACCTGACTGTCTCGTCCGCGCTCGAATTTGAAAGGGGTAAGTAATAATTACCTACCCCGCCCGATATTCTGCGCGGCCGTTAGTATCAAAATATAAAACGAAAAAAAAATCTGTTAAGAAATTCGTGACACAATAATATTAATAATAAATATGGATAACGTATGGATAATAACTAGTTTAAGTAAGTGACCGAGTAATTACGGTAAACTTTACTAAATTAATTGAAACAAAAGTGCTACAGTACCTATCTTAATTGTTGTGGAATTATATTGGGCCAAAGATAATTTACAATCAAATTCAAACAGATATCGGCGGGTAATGTGAAGAATACGCTAGTGTATATCCTGGAGTGATCTGAAAGTTTGAATTTTAAGGCTGTAACGACATTTTAAATATTAAAAATTCTCTAGAGTTTTTTCCAAACTCATTTCAGCTCCACAATGATTTGGCAGCCGTTAAATCTATCCGCGGTGTGCCCTCCCCACGCTCAAGTGACCGCCTGCAGCCATTTCGGATTTGTTTACCTAAACCTATTAGTCCAACTTTTCGGTGATTCTGTTGATCGAAGAATCGAAGAAGCTATCCACCACGATCATAAAACTGAAGAGCTACGCCGACTACAAAATGGTTACAACAAATATGAGTACAAAAATGTTGAGGGAGAGGAATATGACTTTATAGTAGTTGGAGCGGGCGCTGCGGGCTGTGTGGTGGCTAATAGACTATCAGCTGTTAAGAATTGGAAGGTTGGTAGTGAGTTCAGAGATCAAACAGTTAATCTTGACGACGTCATAAAGGAAAAGTAAAATGGATGCTCTTTTTTACGCTCGAACTAGCTCATCCTATTTTATAGTATTAAGTTTAAGTCAAAAAACAAATTAGAGTTTACTTTCAATTTAATTTCAGTTCAATTTTAACTTCTTTTTTCGATCTAGGTCCGTTATTTATTTGTATTTGTCTAGGCAACCACGATAAGGAGAATCCTAGTGTAGAGCTATAAGACCGTTATTTATAATTGTCATATATAAAATCCTTGCAGGTATTACTTTTAGAAGCAGGTCCAGAGCAACCTGATATAACCCTGGTTCCAGGTCTATCCACAGCCTTACTAGGATCCAACATTGACTGGAATTATCGCACTATACCTAATGGGAAGAGCTGTCTTGCTAAGGGTGAAACTGGGTGTGATTGGCCAAGGTATATAATATATACACCATAAGCTACTTCTTATTATTGCTTGGATTAAAATTTACTATGTACAAATATAATGAAATTCAGCCAAACATTTGACTCTATATCTCTTTTGTTTCATCTTATTAACTAAATTGGATGTGCATTATAACTCCTTTTACTAGTTTAGTTACCAATAGTAAGTTTAATTTAAGTTAGTGGATATTCCTATTTGTTAGGCATTACTTGATACTTCATCACATTAATGAAAACTTATGATTTTTTTTTATTTTCTAAATCCTTAGTTACGCGTGTTGTTTTCTAAATTCAGAGGTAAAATGATGGGAGGGTCGAGCAGCATTAATTCTCTGGCTTACGTGAGAGGAAACAGACTCGACTACGATACGTGGGCTGACCTAGGAAATGTCGGTTGGAGCTATAAAGATGTAAGGAGAATAAAATTAAATATAGTAAATCTAACGTGAAATAAAATAATATTTCTGATTTATTTCATTCTACCTTTCTTTCAAACCAGGTACTACCATACTTTAAGAAGTCGGAGAGAAATATCAATATAGAGGCATTAGACAGAAAACATCATGGTGTTAAAGGCGAGCAGTTCGTCTCCAGATATCCTTACATCGATATACCATCTATTATGATGACCGAGGCATTCAATCAACGAGGGCTACCAATACTCGATTTCAATGGCGCTCATCAAGAAGGAACCATGCAAAGCCAAGCAGTAAGCTTAGATGGTGAAAGAGTTTCAACTAACAACGCCTTCATTCAACCAATCCGATGGAAAAGACAGAATTTAGTTGTTAAAACAGAAGCTGAGGCTGTCAAAGTTCTTTTTGACAAAGAAAACAAGGCGTACGGAGTCGTGTATAAACAGCACGGTAAAACGCACACTGCTATCGCTACGAAGGAAGTAATTCTCAGTGGTGGAGCGATTAATACTCCCAAACTTCTAATGCTTTCGGGAATTGGTCCGAAAGAGCACCTAAAACAGTTTGGAATCCCTGTTGTACAAGATCTAGCCGTAGGAGAAAATTTGCATGATCATGTAACATTCAACGGAATCGTCATTGCACTGCCAAATAAAACAGCGACCACAGTTAGCAACGAAGAGGTTATAGATTCGGTTATTGATTACGCTAAATCGAAGATAAAAGACGGGCCCTTATCAGGGAATGGTCCAGTTTCATCTGTAGCCTTTATCAGAACTGAACCCCACTTGCCAGCGCCTGATATACAGTATCAAGTAGACAATGTCCAGTGGGAAGAGTTTGTAAGAGATCCCATCACGACAACTAAAGTCACAATATTACCAACAGCTTTCTACAACGGTCTTCTCCCTAGAACAATGAACTTAGTACCCAAAAGTAGAGGAGTTCTTCTACTAAACGCGACAAATCCTCATGGCCCTCCGTTCCTTTATCCAAATTACTTTGGCGTTGAATCTGATCTGATACCAATAATAAGAGGCGTACGGTTCTTGATAAGTTTGGAGAACACAGAAGCTTTTAAATCTAGAGGAGCTCATTTTGTTAAAATTCCTTTGCCGGCCTGTAAAGATTATGAATGGGGTACTGACGAATACACAGTCTGCCTAGCGAGACAATATACTTCAACACCTTATCATCCCGTTGGAACTTGCAAGATGGGGCCGAAGTCTGATCCTAAAGCTGTTGTAGACCCGACTCTCAGAGTGTACGGAGTTAAAAACCTGAGAGTTATAGACGCGTCTATAATGCCTATAGTGCCGCGAGGAAACACCAATGCACCCTCGATTATGGTTGGAGAAAGAGGAGTGGCATTTGTTATTGAGTATTGGCTACGTAAAAATCTGAAAAACGTCAGTAAATTATAAACTATGATATGAACTTCCAAGCAAGTTCTTTTTAATTCCTATTACATTTTAATGTTAATCTTTATCTTGCTGTTACTATTTCAATATTTTATCTTAATTACCGTTTAATACTGTTTTGCAACTTCAAATTGTTTCTCAATTGTTATTTATGTTGTTTTTACTGAATAAAATCCTTGTTGTTTTTTCTACTCGACGATAGATGGCAGTATGCGTATCACGTACGGGTTCTTAGGCAAATGTTATTTCGTTGCATTTCTAATCTATATTTTCCTGTTCATGTTTCAAAATTTCATATCTTTCTTCGTATATTTCATATCATGTTTCTTTACTTACTAAGTATCTAACAAACTTCTTGTTATTTCTACCCAACAACAGATGGCGTTATACGCCATACAATCGGGTTCTCAGGTCTCGGCAGAATTGCACATTATTTTTGTGGCAGTCTAGTATTATCAGGAAACACCACTGGGAGAAATTTGCTTTTAAAAAATTCCATGATAACTTCAGATGGTTCTATATGTCTAATGGTACCTACTTCTTCTTTTAATATCACCAACATTTAAAGTTGCGATCTTTCCTGACGTAAAAATTCCACTTTATTCGTGGAAAAATTGTCATTTAATAAACTATCGGAATTTTTACATTATGAGTAATCCTATGCAAATTTTTTCATGAAGTCAATATTTCTGTGATGCCAATGTCATGAGCATTATTGTGTTTAAAGTGATGAGACTTTTGGAAGTAAATTAAGGGTTAAGGGAGTGAAAATTTCTACAGTGATTATCTGTTTTTCATGACCTCAAAATTACAATACGAACTCTAATGAGTTTCGTAAGTTGAGCGATAAGTAAAAAATAATAAAAGAAAGTTTGTTCTTAATAATATTTATTGTACAATAAAATATATTACAATTCATCATCAATAATCTCTTTCACTTCTTGCTTCAATCTTCGACTACTCTGAATACAAGGTATTTATTAAAATATTAACTGCATACAGCGCCATCCCATGGCTTCTAATAATACAATGTCTTAAGTAGTTTTACGATATACATCTTTTTACGTCAAAGCGACTCAATACAAAATCCAAAATTTATCTACGAAAACTGACAAGTTTCGAATCAAAAAGACAAAATAGTTTGAATATTACAAGCCCTTTGGACATAAGTAGTTCTAGCATTACAACTAGATGGCGCTACGCCGAAGCAACAATACAATTGGAAGTTCCAACTGATGTTGGACCAAAAAATAATGGCCGATATCTTAATCCGTTTCAAATGCCGGTTATTTAGTTCACTTCTCTGGCAACTTAATGACCTGAACCTGCGAGTATTCCCAGTTTTTCTCGCAGTAATCGATCAACTCTCTTTCAGATTCCGAGAGGATTGACAGGTCAATGTTCTGGCAGTCACTGAAGGGGTCGGCGTAAGGATAGTGAACCAACACGCAGCTGTAGTCTCTTGAAGTGTTGCAAAAGCCCAGCATCATCTTCTTGAGTTTAATTTCGGAATCCACCTGAGGACAATAGAAAAACAAATTGTTAATTCACTTCAAAAATTGGCGCCCTGAATGGGCGTTGTTCCGTCGCAGTACACTAGATGGCGCTGTGTATATTTCTGAATCACGCTAACGAGTGTACGTCCGAAGTAGTATAAGATCCTAGTATAGCTGCTGATACTTTGACAGACGGACGGAATTATGAAGGGTTCCGTGCAGCATCGTGCTGCGCATTTTTTGACAGGATCTCACGAAAAGGATCCTTTTTAATCTTAATAAACTGTTCAGTACAATTATCAATTTCAATTATTATGCTTAGGGCTCAAGCCTTGAATTCTTGTATCCTTATGGTATAACTGTGACTTTTCATTTCTTCTAATTTCAATGGAAAAATTACAAAATTATTGTGCATTAGTGAGTACAGAATTCGAACCACTTATAGAATCTATCCTTCTAATACGACTATTAATGGAGCGTTAATATTCACCTTAATGACATAAATTTCATTTTCATCACAGAAGGCTTGAAGCAACACCTCTTGCATGTGCGTTGCACTGTCACCGGGTAGCGCTTCTGTTGTGATACAGAATAGGGCTCCGTCACTATGTTTGGAGAGGTACTGTATTGCCGGCAGGAGCCCTATCGTCAACCTTTTCTCAGCACTTGCCCTCAACAATACAGTCTTGATACAACGGCTGATGGGGCTGCAAAGAAGGAAAATTTATATTAAATTTCAGTTTCACTTCGAAAATTTACAAGGAATTTTGAGTGCCACGAATACTTAGGAAGAAACTAACGGGAATTATGATCGAATTTTGGAAATATTAATTTCGTTTCTACATTTCTATTGCAAGGCATAAAAAATGTAAATTAAAACTCATTAAAATCCTTTTTTACAGATTACTTTAACTTAAATAGGAATGTCTAATAGGGAATATGTAATTGTGCAATATTGATTTCATAATGTTAATTATGTTGTTTGCAATTTAATATTTCGCAATAATTTACCTTTTAGCCGCCATCGCACTGAAGGACTCCGTCTTCACGGGAACAACTGACTCGTCGTACACCATTTTCACTTTTGATAAATTGATACTCTTCAATTTTTCACAAATTTCTAATACTTTCAACTCGTTGGTTGAAATTGTCACGGACACGTTGAACACACTCGGAAAAGCAGTTTCCACTTTTTCAGTCACAGTTTCAGCGATAGCACACACTTCACATGAAAACACAGGTAAATTGGTTCACGCAAATATGTCACAACAATTTCGCTGATCACGGCGCGAACTAGCGTGGTTTCACTTCTGAGGTTTGTGGAAGAATGCCGTTCTGTGACGCAATGTGACCTTTATATAGACAGTTTGCATGTGTGCGACGCGGGTTCCACGAACGCGCGCGCGTAAAGCGCTTGCGTTATCGTGTACGTACACAGATATATGCATGTGTGAGTGAGGCCATTTCTCTCGATTCAGTCAGTTCAGAGCAAGTCTCAACGTGTTCGGCACCTGTTTAGTCGAACAAGGGCTTCTTCGCCCCCCGTGTTTCGTCTGAATCTAGACCAGAGAGGGGGACGTCTACGGGGAAATTCGAGGTAAGTCGTTGTGTATGTGTGCGTGTGTGTTTGTGTATGTACGTGTTATCCACGCCACACGCCGATCTTGAGTCGGAATTCCCGCGTTGGGTTTTATTTTGATATAGAAACGCTTGTTGCCGTCTAGTTCCCCAACTCGGTTTATCCGGTAGCTTTAATTTAGCATTATTATCGTACTGGAAAATGTGGTATGAAATTATAAAGTTTGTTTGTTATTCAGTTATTAGAAAACATCGGGCTTCAAGAATTGACATTGTTTGTTAATTGTCGCTTACCCTAGACTTTATTCAGTCAGATAACGTTCGTTTGCAATTTAGTTACGAGATTTTATTGTTTTCGTTCGTCTGATACTCCTGTTTTCATTTGCTGTGTTTACATTTTCATTATTCCTTCATATTTCCTTCTGCTTACGTTCTTACAAAAGACAGTATAAAACCATCGTCCATGCATTCATTCATTAGCCTTTTGAATTCTTCTGCTGGTATACTGGCAGGCATAGGTCTCTCCTATTTCAGATCCTAATCATCTTCAGATTGTCAGTCCACTTGGTCTTTTGTTCCACTTTCCAAAACTTTGTAGAGGGTCTTTCTTTCCCAACGGTTATTGGTCCTTCAAGCTATATGGCTATCCTAACGTATAAAACCTGCCCAAGAAAACTCTTTGCACTTTCTTTAAAAAATCTAACTCTGCATAGGTCACTACCTACTTGTATATTTCCAACATAATAATCACATGGAGTTACAGCGTAGAATCGATCGACATTATCATTGTATTGCCTACATTACATAAAGTAATCATAATTATCATTAATACTTGTACTTTGTACTGCACTTAAAATAGCTTGTAGAAGCATTTTGTTATCATAACCTACTGTCTCTTCGTTTCTAATGGCGTTTGATAAATTAATCAGTATTAAATGCGTATTTAGTATATTTAAAATATATACGAGTTTTTCAGGTTTTGTAATTGCCCTTAACTTTTTAATTTTTGATGTCAGGCTTAAATACCTAATTGTAGCAGTACAACCTTACAAAATGTCTGTAGACTTATCTCGTCAAACTCGTGCTCAGATAAATTGATAAAAAATAATCCAGTATCACTAATAAAGATAGTCAATAATGATTTCCTATTAAAATAATCTTTGTTCTACAAGATTACATAAATATTAAGGTCATAGTCACACTGCACCGATGTCAGCAGTTCAATACTAACGATACCGGCGTATCTTCATGAACTTGTCACGAGATCACTGAACCGACTCATGTGGACGACCCTAATGAACTTTGTCAAGGCAAAGATCTTTACACTTTACCTACTGTAATTAAATTCACTGCGTCGTTAATGTTGAACTATTTGTATAGATCTTGATCCAAAAGGTTTTTGAAACTTCTATTTGATTTGTATTGTGGACTATAATAGATCTGCTCTATATGTATATGGATATGTCAAATTTTTTGGCTTGCTCTACCTCTACAGCCCAATTACAAGCTCGATCTCGATAATCTGCCATTGGTAAGAAATCCTAGAACTATATTTGTTACATATTAGCAACAATAAATATCATCTTAAATATCTTATTCAAACCAAATTTCCTTTTACATCAGACACTGCAACCTGCTGCAACAAACGAGTTCCTTGCTATTAAAGTAAACAACATTGACCTAGAATTTCGCGGTGTCACCGCTACTCGGCGAACTGATTCAAATATTACTCAAGATAACCGATTTTCGTTAAGACATGACACACATTTGCTATGTAGTTGTGTGTGTCACAGGGGCAGATCATAACAATGCTTAAGGTCTTATGTTCATTATCTCTGTCTAAAGGGGCATTAAAGTATTAATTATCAATGGTAAGTGAAGGTAAATCATGGGGAAGTAAAAATTGTTAAAGACTCGTAAATAACGATACACACTCAAAGTCCTTCAAAAGAATTTCCTATGTCATGAATGCCAAGGAAGCACGGACAACAGAAAATAAACAAAAAATAAAGAATAGACACCCAGACCGAGAAAGGATATTCAAATTAATCATTCAAATTTCTGCCTCGGTAGGAATCGAATCCAGAAGCCATTGGACAGCAATCTAGCATGGCAACCATTGCGCTACTGACTTGTCTACTAATCTGTTACTTGCCATATGGATAGTCTTACATGAGCCCTAATTTGCTACTTACAATCAGTTTCCTTCCGATATTTCAAGATCATTTCCATCCTTACGTTTTAAATAAAGTAAAATCTTTCTACTTTCTTTATTATAATGTTCCCAGAAATATTAACCACGGATCGCACTGTGTCAGCAGTACCAACACCTGATAGCAAATATTTTATATTAATCCTCGACCTTCCATTGTAGTTCCTAACAACCTTTGTACCTCGCATTCCATTATTATTTTTAATCACCAGTTTTATCTTTAATCGTGTCGTTTACTGAGATATGAAGTGCATTTTTTTAAGAGTTATCAATCCTATCAGCCCTGTCGGTTAGGACCTTATCGTTATTGACACTCGTACTTACCGGAATTCCCATATACGTGACTAATTTCAGCTCAATAAAATTATATACGACGTGTCATTCATATTTTATGGTTCTTTTCTTTAGTAAGCTTAACACCTTTATTTTATGTTAATAACACAATTGTTGGACTGAAATTGATCAGTGTAAGAATTCATTCGTCTGTCAGATTATATCATTTTGATAGCATTAAAATCAAAGTCAAATTGATTACTTTTATCGATTATTTCAAAGAACTTTGCACTTGATATACTAATGTTGATTTCTCTAATATAGAATTTATAGCAAGGACAATAAATAATTATTTCGATCTACAATAGTTACAAACAGTTAAATTATTGATTGTTATTGTTATTTTCCATTGTGTCTTGTCATTTATTGAAACTAGTATCTTCTTGGCGACCAATTAATAATTGTGCATTGTACAATCAATGGTTCCTGCCAATGGGAATAGCAAACAAGCTTGCAGTGCCACCATCCCCTGGCAAGGAAGAATAAAGGATTATTAGTCAGGAAAGTGTGGAATTAGGCTAATGCGTTGTATTTACCAAGAACGAAATTTTAATGGTACTTCCTACAACAATAATTTCAAAGGCAAAACCAACAAATCAAGGAATCAAGTCATCGAAAATTAATAAACAAAGCAGTTTTCCTCATCACTGGTAATATGTTCGTAGGAAATATTAATCGATTCTCGTGCCAGGCAAGGGTCGTCTACTGACCTCGACCTCTAGTCATGATAACTGGTGGAATTAACATAACAACAAGCAAATCTTTGATAGGGTTAACTAGTGCAACATTATTAATGACTTGGCATAAATTAATGGTCTATTATAGAGCACGTGTCTCTCCTCGTAACTGAGGAAGTATAGCATACTGTATCATGCAGTTCCTGTAGGAATTAGGTTAGGTTAGACTTTGTCCCTACCCATCTATATGACTATCCCACTATCTTCAGAAATTGAGAACATCAATTAAGCTAATCCGAGCATTTTCCAAAAAGAACCGTAGGATTGATGATACGATTTTTGCATATTAGTGATGCCCTTTTATCCACGGAAGATGTCACATACATTCGTTATTCTGTGCTTTCATCAATCTTTCTAAGATCAATTTTGATACTGAAACAAGTTCTGTCGAGCTCGAGGAAATTTATCCAATTTTAATACATACAATACATATGATGTAAAATTTTAACTGTTATTATTCATTTATCACTCAAATAAAATCGAAAACTTTGCGTTCCACGACATTCCCTACGTCTCAGAGTATATCCGAATAAAACCCAACAAAAATGTAACTTTGCAATTTCAACCTTATTCTTTGTTCCAATGCTGTTATTATTTCAAAGAATCGCATTCCATTCCGTAGAAGCTATCAGACCTTTACCGTATGATGTTGAACTCTCATTAGCCTTGCTAAGATATTATCTAAGCCTGCCGAAGTGAGTCAACTGCCATGAACCACGCGAAGGTCGCCCCAAGGCCCCACCTTGTCCTTGACACCATACCGCGAGTCCAAGCACCTGTGACTAACTTCATAGCTGATTCATACTGGGTCATAGGGTGCTGTATAAACATTGGAGTTCTTAGTTTTTCGAATCTGTCTTTTCGTCCAATATTCCTTTGGGACCTTTTAAGTATTACGAAACGCAATTTGGGGGTCTTTTAAAATGTTACGATGCGTTACTAAGGGGGAAGGGGGGTTTGATCAACGCGTTACGTAACACTTTTTTTTTAATCTAGAGAAAATAATTCTTCTAACTCGGCAAAATTACATTTTTAGATAAAAAATGGCCAATGTCGTTTAGCGAGGGGAGGGGGGTTCAAAAATTAAAAAAAAGCGTTATGTAATACTTGAACGATCCCTTAGTCTAGATAAGGATATTGGAAAGCTGTAATTTTATTATGCTAATGCATACGACTGTTTCAATAGAAATTAACCTATCCATCCAATGGGCTTTACCAACTACCACCAGGATAATGTCTCTTGGATTTTCCTGAAATACTTGATTTTTCTCTTGGAATACACTTTAAAGGACTAAAATACACTCCTTAGTCTTTCACAAGGATTTTCCGATCGTTCATTTATTGAAAATAAGCCTGTTTAAAATTTGTTCAAACCCAAAATTACCTCCCAAGTGTTTTCCTTCTAATTGAGACTTAAACTTATCAGCGAGTTCAATTCAAAAACAAGTTCATTGTGGTCAAAATCTTCCATTAATCAATCCCAAAATTTCCTAAGACAAATAAGGGAAAACCATGTTAACACAACATTATAATTCTTGAATTATCAACAATTAAACCACAAAAAAACATGTTTGATAATTAATAACAACATTAGTACTAGTAACGTTTACAATCAGACGACTTTTTAGATCGCAACGTCGTGATATGTAAACAGTAGAGGGCAACGACCTGATGACTCAGGTTTGGACTTAAGTCATTCTAAGAACCAAACCTTTGACTAAGCGGGGAAACCTTGGCTAGCATATGTCTGCGGCACCCTTAATACGGTCGCTAAGTTCAATGCTCTCTGGGTCATCGTATACGGAAAGGAGACATTTTTTACTCGATTACGCTAGGAGGGTAATTTTTTTTGTACCTACGTATGTATGTATGTCCATTTCTTTGACAAGTCTAGTATAAACGGCTGGACAGTTTTTAACGTGTAAGGTTGAATTTGTCTCCATTATGAGAGTGACAATAATTGTAGGCTATATTTTTTTCCATATCCACGACAAACCCTCCCGCCAAAATTTGTTTTTTTTCTGTTCTCTTTTCTAATTCTGCATTTATTGTTAATGAAATCGATAAGGACAAACAAACATACGCTCGCGAAAAACACTTCTCAATCTTATTTCATTGTCAATTTAAAACATCGCAACACACATGTTCCGTTCAATAAACTGAATATGCACAGTCACGCTGATGTACTGAATATTAAAGCTGTTGATAAACAAACTTTGCTCATGTCGTTCTATTACGGCGTACCAAAACTATTTGCATCATCGTCCTAGTAATTTTCCCGTTTTCGAATAATATTTTTTATTGCTGCTCCTCTCCTATTCACCTTAGCGTGATGCTAGCCTATAGCCATCCTGGATAAATGAACTATCTTACACGAAAAGAATTTTTAAAATTGATCCAGTACCAACAAACTTTTCAGCTTTATATTATCGAATTTCTTCCTATTACTTTACATGTGGGACTTCAAGAGCTGAGCTATCTCTTTTGGATTATATTGAATTAAAATCAGGTTCATCTTCAAAAGAAGTTAGGTATACGATAATTTTCCTTCCACATTCCAAATGAGATCCTCATTATGCAATACAAGAATAATATTCCGAACGCTCATATGACATCTTATTAGAACAAATATAAACTATTCCACGGTAGATGTCAAGTATGATCTGCTTCATACCAGACAACAATCTATTAACGCAGACATTCAAATATTTGTTTTAAACACATGTCTGTCTGCGAAAAAGTGGAGTTGTTCTAAAAAGTTTAATCTTAACGAAATGTATCATAGATTTCTTCAAGCATTATAAAATTTTGTTTGATTTAGTTTAGTAGCGATGAATTGTTTTTTAAGAGGGCATAGTACTGCAAGAAGTGACTATTAAACTGTGCGAAGTTCTTTTGTTGCAGCTTATACGACGGAGCTTAAACAAGAATATTTTTACGCCGAAACGGTTTCGTCGGCACACGATAATTGTTAAAATGTTTACCAAAGCGAAACGAGGACGGGCCACTTACCATTTAATATATCTTAGAGGTCGATACACTAATGAGGATCCCATTGATGTGCATGTGACGTCAATAGTAACTCCATTATCCTGCAAGGTCGAGAGTACTCCAATGGTCATTCACCGCGGATGAAATCGTTACAACAAAACTTTATTTATGATTCAATGCCTCAAATCTATTATTAGGTAGTTTCCTAGAAGACCGGGCAGATGTACTGCAACAAATGTCTCTCATAGTTACAGTTTAGTTTCCCACATCAGGTACTCCTGTTCATCAATTTACATTTGCATTTAGTAAACGCTCATCATATTGGCAAATTTTTACTGTGACGTCGTGTCATTAAGTCCCATTAAGTTTGTCTAGACCCTTGTACCTTGACTATAGCACCATTGTCCAGGTCCAATTGTGCTTCTAAACTATTTTCAACCTCGCTTAAATACACCACAAAATGTTTATTAAAGTTCTAGTAGTTACTAGAGTCCATTAACACACGCGTAGGCTATATAGAAATTTATGTGTAGGTATATGAATAAACATAACAAATATTAAATAATATATTACATGATTAGATATCCTACTTACATTACATAGTAAGCAACATAATTATAAATTGGTGAATCACGCTATTTGTATCACCATAGTCGATGAATCAACGAACTGTGTACTATACATATACATTACCAAATTCAGTGGAAGCGTAAAGAGCACTGTATCTTATCATACGAGAACATAGCATTCATTAACAGACACGTTTTGACCATCAAACATAATCTATAACCAGAACTGGGGAAAGGTTATGAACCGTGTGTAATTAAAGGTTGATATTTAGTTGATATGTCAGCAGGGAGTGAAAGGAATCGGCCCTCAGAAAGTTACTATACTAGTCTAATGCATAAGCTCGTAGTGGCGCAGTGGACTAAGAGAGCTATGCTTGGTATTTCTGTAAGTAATCGAATAAAGAATGATTATGAGATCCGTAAACGAGTAGACTTAGCTAGCTGAAGTGGCAGTGAGCACGACAAATAGATTGAAAGACCGATAACTAATAAGGAATAAAGGCCTTTGAATGTAGACCATGCCTTGGAAAAAGAAGGACAGGACCTCCTTATCAGATAGATTGAGGACTTTTGGTCAACAGGATGCACCACAAGATCCAAAATTAAATGGTTGGATTGAACTTGAAATAGCACGATGAATAATCATAAAAACACCAAATAAACTGTTATTCAGCTAAGATGTCAATGATGCTGCAATTCTTGATACCCTTTATCAATAACAACCTGATACGATGAAATATAAAAACGTATTTGTTGTGAACAGAAAGATTTTATCAAATTGCGTTAGCGCTTGTTGCAAGTTGCGCAACATATTTGCAATATTAGCAAACAATATAACTAAATATCTCGAGCTGATATGATTGGAAGAGTAATGTTGTGTAAAGAGTTGAAATCAACAGTAACTTTTTCTGTGTAAATAGAAACATACGAGCAGAAGAACGTCTTGACGATTATACAATTATCTAGTTCGAAATTCCTATCGAGTTCGACCTTAACTAACATACTCATTATGTCAAACAATAGACAATAAACTAATGTAATGGTTGACAGATGTCAATTGTCTGTCAATGGGTTCTTCTGTCTGACATCTGTGTGTTATGTGTCGGTGTCAAACGAAGTGTGATAGTGTGCGTTTAATACTTCTCATACTTGATTATTATTTTTGAATTCTATTTAAATCCGTACAACAAATTCGTTGGTACTCGTAACATCTAATTCTTCATTAGAATCAACAACAAGTCTTCTATACAGCTTACGTCAGAGAAGACTATCCTTGGCCGTGAGTGATTCTGACACGTAATTCTCGTAACTGTTTCCACGTTTGATAGAACACGTGGCAAGATCCACCTTGTTCGTGGTTGGTTCGTGTCGCGTGCCGGACACATCAACATGAGGTCATAGCAACAAACAATTTTACTGTGCTTTTCAAAGACAGGAATTTCTCATTCATATGTACGAGTAACTATTTAAGTGAAATTTCTTAGTCGGCTTCGCAAACATGTCTGTTAACGGGCTTAAAATTACACTTGAACGTACAAATATTATTTCACACTCTATATTATTCCATTTATTTAACATTGGGACTATAACACGTACCTCATTTATTCTTAAATCTCTACAAAATCAGAGATCGAAACAGAAGTATTTGGTAGAAACTGTCAATTCTATCACAATCTTTATGTGATAGAATACCAAATAGATCTCTATAATTTGTCTTAAATATGCTAACATTTACATTCTGATATAGTAAATTAGTATTAGTACCCTTAGTAAGTTAATCCTTATAAAGAAAATCAGCGTTAGTACAAAGCTTATAGAATTGCTTGGTAGTTAAGCAACACAATTGGTATAACGAGTTGGATAAACATTGCAATGACAGTCATAAACTATAGGTACCTACATATGTATTTACATAATATCAATGCTGGCGCCTCGATAAGGAAATCATGATGAAATTGTTGATAATACAAGTATCTTCCTATCATTATGAAAGTACACGTCGCGCTTAGGATTATAGGATTAGTGGCATTAGTACTGACCTATATTACTAATTATATTATTACTTAAAAACCGGACGGACAACTTCTGCTACATATAACTTTTAATCTTGTAGTTTTATTAATACCTTAGTTTTCGGATACTGCCTTTAACCAATAAATGCTTATCATGTTTGACCACTTTATGGCGATGTTTCTATAAAGTTACTGTGGCTAGTTCTTTCAAATATCTCGACAACAGCATAACCTACTGATTCTAATTCTCGTACAAAACCTTCTCTTAAATACCCCACAAAATGCTTATTTAAAATGTGTCCAAAGTTGAACTCTTCTCGCATTGTTATAAAGATAATATTCATAACATACATCTATTGTTGCGCAACGATTGCGCCTCCAATTATTATATTAAAACCCACGTGTAGACTGCTTTATCTCTGTTTATGTTTACTATGTCAATAAATGGCACCATTTGTTAGTGTCGCATCGTTGGTTATAAATTGAAGACTTTTGTAATGAGTGAGTAATGCATAGTAACCGCTTATGCTCCCGTCCAGGAAGTTTATGGTTTAGTAGTCTTGCTAGTATTAAGTCCGCAAGCTACAGGTGCTACTTATTTTTGTCAGGTTTTAGATTCATCTTCCGGGAAGAAAAGAAAAAGTATCATAGATGATAAAGTATTGTGCCATATTATATCACGGTGTCGATCGTGTTGATTATTAGCGAGTTTTTTTATCTTGTCTAATTAAATGGGTTCAAAATCGACAACTAAACAAATTACAAAAATACCACTAAAATGTTCTTTTATCGAAAAAAACTTGCATAATTATGAGAAAAGGTAAATAAATAACTTAACCAGAACTGTCTTTAAAATATATACATGAATATTATACAAAATTAAAACTAAAAATATTACTTAGAAATTTAAAAAAAGATTTGCTAAATATTAAATTAATATAATATTAAATCCATTGCAAAAAATAACATAAAAAAATAGTCGTATAAATATATACGTAAATCAATTTTAAACGTGTTATCTCAATTTCATCATGACTGATGCCATTTGTTCTGACTGAGATTGTATATCCATCTATCAACTGGTATCAATAGTGATCGACCGATATTTCTAGTAAACACCTTGATAATGACATTACTACGCCGATACAGGTATTTCCTAGCAACTCTAATTCTTCGTGGAAACAACCCCTGTTAGTACGAACATTGCAAGGCTTCTTTAGAACGTGTTGTAATGAATAACAACGAATATCTGTTATGTTTTGTTACTTTCTATATATAGGAATGTTAAGGGATATTTTACTATTTCTAATAATAATAGTAACATATTAATAGGTAAACATAGAGTTTAGACAGACGACAGAGTGGTTGAAAAAGATTTTTTCGTGTTCATTTCACGTAACTTTTATTTGATTGATTTATTTTATTTAATGGAGTACAATATACATTCCCAATACATAGTTGTGACTTTTAACATTAGGTCATGTATGTAACAACTTCTATATTTATTAATATTCAGTAGGTACTAATTAACCCATAATATTATCAGAGACTACAAGCCAACAAGTTTGTTTGTTGATTTTATAAACCTCTACATATTTAATTTTTTGAAACGCTTAAAAATGTTACTAACATACCTATTTATAAAGCTACGCAACTATTTAATTGCAATTGGGGTGATTTTATTTACTTGTCCTATTTTGCACGTAGTTTTACGTAAACCTTATAACGGAAATCACAAATTTTCATGTATTTTGTTCTTTTCCAATACACTTAATATAATACTTTATACATAAGTTGTATGTATACTTAAGTTATGTTTCAACTGGCTTCGTTTTTAGTATTTCGGCTGTTAGTTTAAGTTGTTGACAAGTTTAGTCATTACTATAATAATTAACAACAGTAATGTGGAAAATTGGTAAATTATTGGAAAACCAATTACAGCACGAAAAACTATTGATATTTTCCGAACAAATAAAACACAATGACACAAATTAAGATTTTCCTTCAGTATTTTCCACTTGTTTAAACTTTATGAGCGGCGCTACGATTTTTCTGCGAAAAACAACAAATAAATAAACTTGGTAACAATGTAGTCATGTAGTGTATTACATTTTATTATATGACTACAAATGTTGTACTTTGTAATGTAAATATAACTTAAATCGTTACAATTAGGTCTTTTGTTACATAAGCTATTTGCTAATAAGACTAAATAAGTAAGTACTTTAGCGTTTTGGCTTCAATTTTAACATAAAATTTATATTTTAAAAATCATAATGATTCATTGAAATAAAATTTACAATTTCATGATTATCTACAGAAAGACATGATATAGATAAGATATAGATTCTTGATAGTAATGGATAATGACGTTACTCAGAAATATTATTACAGGCTTCCAAGTTTTTCGCCACCTGGCATCATATCTGTAGATAGGCAATGTAAATTATCCACCAGAGGATTAGCTTATCCTATCCAATATCTTGTTAGAAATCATGACCTTAATCTTATGATACGTCATCATAAAAATTTTATACATCATCACACAACAATCTTAAATACATTACATATTATATCAACCGCATCGTATAACCAAATGCGTAATCACAGTTTCTCACCTAAGAAGACAAGCTAATTAGCTAATAATGTGATCGTATAAATCCATGTTTAACTTAAGTCTAGTAAGATAAGCGTTTCAACTTTTATATTTCCAACATATAAACTTCCTGTCAGGATAAAATATATACATATTTCATTATAAGTCTGTACTGACGTTCGATAAAGGATAAGGTACTTCCCAAACACAGTTTATCGTGTGGGGTTTCCCTGTATCGCAGTCAAAGTAAGGCACAGGATGGAAACAATTGACGATGCTATAATATACTCAAGGCCCTTCGATTGCTTTAATATTGAACGGTCTTGAACCGAATGCTTTCTTAACACGTCAATTTAATCTTGCTTCTCTTTCTCTCGTACTGTGAAATGTGAGTTAGAAAATCTAGCGGAGTTAACTGTAGTATTATACTCTTGTAGTAGTTGTATTATGATTATTATTGTGCATAGTAACCGTAGGCCTAACTGGTAACTGCCGTTCAAGGTCCTGGGTTCAATTCTCAAGGAGACAAAATTTTTAATTAAAAAAAATAATGTATTTTCTCGATTTAGACACAAATATTTCGTGGTTTTGGGATCCGTTTGTTGGGATCCGACCGGAATAACTCGTTTAAATGTGTGTTGTTTAAAAAAAGCTTATTTCTGGTCACACTGGACACAGCTTATTTCCTTAGCTTACTTAAGCAGTAAGCTTCTACTTCTAAAACAAAACCTATTATAACCGATGTTTCAAATTCAAATCATTTATTTCGTCTTAGGAACTAATAGCTTACATAACGAACGTCAAAATTTACAATAACATGAATAACATTAAGGCCCTTAAACATTGGTGGGAAAGTAACTTTCCATAAATAGCTAGGTACATATAAACATAGGCTGATGCAATGTAAATCCGAAGAGTATAATGTCCCATATAAAGGCCATTGGCTGTTATCACCATAAGTGCTTCACCAACATGCCAACGATCGAACTATTATAAATAAATCCTCTCAGTAAATATTGCATGTTACTGTCAACCCAGGAAATAGTTCAATGATCTTTGTAAACTCAGAAATGCGCAGACATTTCATACAGATGTCGTTACGTTATACGTGTGTGCTTAATAATTATGAGGAGTTGATCATACTAGTAACCGAAAACAGTATTCAAATCACAAAAAAAATCAAATTTTTAAATTTATTCAGATACCTACGTATGTTATAATCTTATTAACTTCCTAAATAATTATTTATAACTTGGAAAAAAAACTTTCTTTGTAAGTTACTTCCTCTATATTGACAACCCATTATGTCGTAATGGTTACCACGCCGGATCGCCGTTTAAAGGGTCCTGGGTTCGATTTCCAGCGGAGACGAAATTTGAATGATGAATTTAAATCTGTTCTAGATCTGGGTGTATTTTTGTCTCTTTCTGTAATGTCCATACCACCCCAAATACTTCAGCTTAACTTTACGCTTTTAAACAATTTTATCACTAAGTTTTTGAGTTTTACTGTAGGTATCTTTCAAACGGTCACCTAAACTACTCGTAGTAATCATTAAAGATTACCCAAACGATACTCACGCAAAATCAGTGTAGTGTAAAAGTTGTACAATTCATTCATCGTAGTGTACCGATACCGACTACCGAGTGCCGACCCGGATTATGTGCACTGACCCGATGTCGGATCTACTAATGTTACCTAACACGTGGACTTTTACTGCAGTACTTTAAGCCGGACCTGCATGCTTTATTCTAGTTTCATCATCTATTGACAATTTGGCGTGAGGAAAAGACGATGATTATTTGATTATCTTAGTGTTGGATACTGACTGACTTTGTGGCAAACTTTGAAGACTATACCCAGGCTTATTAGTCGGTTAGTATATCCTATGCCACTCAAGTTAATCCTTCGTATTTTTGTCCTAAGTAGGTACTTGAATTTGGTGAAAGGATACATACGACCTATTTTCTCTTTATTT
>LGAG01000382.1:379579-399196 GCA_001278395.1 Lerema accius
TTTCCCTGTTACGAGATAATCTATAATCGGTTTACTATGGACAAAAACTAAGTTGCTCATCAGATTACGTTGAGAATTTAGTCATGAATAACTATAATAATTACAGAGTATAGTTGGTAATCAACAGTGATATTGCAGAGGTGTAGATGTCAGAAAAACCGACATGAAATGAGATTATTATGTAACAAGAAAATTAATAGAAAGCATTGATGATTGACTTTAGATGAGTATTCTAAAGAAGAGCTTAGCCACAACACAAACTACAAATCTGGGGGCACAGAATATCACACCAAGTCGAGCAAAAAAGCGGCACGGTCTACCATCTATTCTCGATGCATTTCAAGCCATTTTATATATTACCCAGGCTATAACTTCGTTTGGGATAAAACTAGAAGCCTGAATTTTTTGCAACCAAACAGGCATTGTATAATGTATTTTCCCAAAACAATTTTATCAGTCGCCTTCCAAAAAAACGTCGCACGAATTTCAAGGGTTTATGCGGGAAGTAATATATCCTAATTAACTCAAACACACAGAATTTTTGCTAACATCCGCCATCGAAGTTGACTGACAAGACAGGCGGGTTTCGCAGTTATTTTCGGATGTAGTCTTGGGCAAGTTTGACTTTAGTCCTTCAAGTAACGTGTTAGTTTGACGGTTAGAATGGCAGCGGTGATTGTGCAGAGGATTTGAAACCGTTTAATTGTTCCTTCGTCCCGGTTACATCCATTTATCGTCTATTTTAATGTGCGATAAGTCCACGTGGTTACAGCATTTCCTGGGACTTAATGTTTAGGTACTAATATATCGTTATATGTCTGCACTAATCTATTTCCCTATTGCGAAAAGTATTGATACCATAACAAATGGTAATACTAAACGATATGATTTAACAATTTTTTTCTGTCTTACGTCATTTCATTTGGTACCTACTATTAGCAAGACCTCGCAGGAAGTCCAATGCGTTGTTTCGTGGAAATTTTTTATGACACCATAATGCTAGTATGCCAACTTATATCTACTGTTTATCTGAGAAATAGGTGTACTTTATACTAGTGTTTTACGAAAGCTTAAATAATGATATTGAAAGGGATGCGTTACAAGATTCGTTAGCACAATCTAATTACTTTCTCTCAAGACTAAACAGAAGGCTTTAGAAATCAATTACCACTTCGTAACACCAACTAATTAAGGCCAATCACAAACACAAATATTCAGTACAAAGACTTCATTTGTAAATGAAATTAGTGGAATAACAGAAAGAGAAACGCTAATGAGTGAGCTTGAGCAGAATTCACTTCCCGTCTTACTTGTACGTCGGTAACTTTCACATTATTGTCAATTTTCTTTGACAAGTTGTCTTGCGGAAATTCTTCCGGTGATACTTGGTAGATAGTACACACTACACAACGTGGGTTAATAACCCATAACCCATTGATTTAGATCATCATCATCATAATCGCAACCAATAACTGTCTCACAGCTGGGCTCGGGTCTCCTCTCACACTGTGAGAGGTAAAGGCCATAGTCCACCACGCTGGAGTGCGGATTGGCAGACTTCACACACCTTTGACAACTTGATGGAGAACTCTCAGGCGTGCAGGTTTCCTCACGATGTTTTCCTTCACCGTAGCAAGTGCTAATTGATTAATACGCACATAACTATTTCAATTAGAGGTTTGAACGCAGGAATAGTAATAAGGAACTAAGATTTTACATAATTTGGAACGACATAAAATTTACTAGCATATTTTATTTTATTTTTATTTTTATTTTATTTTCAAAATCCACAGCTTACAATGGTATTACAGTTATAATTAACTGGTGTAACGACTCAATTCCCATAAGAAAACTATAACAATACCGTAACCTCGTCATCACGGTACTACTTGTTAATTATTAATTACAGAGTTCATTAACCTCAGTTACCATGGAACGGATCTGTTGACAATAGCGTCTAACGGGTTCCTACCATCGCGATTCTCATGAATGATCCATGACAACGACATTATTTTACGACGTTATCAGTTGAAGTTAAGGCACAAAAAAATGAGCCAGAGTTTTAAGTGGGACTTAAAAGTAGGTTAATTGAAGGGATAATTTTCGTTAGAACGCAGTTTAAATAGGTACTAATAGAGTCAATTTTTGAAGGTGGAATACGTTCAAGATTTAAAAAATCTTTTAAACTCCTGCCCCAAAAGTAAATATTAAATTTCAAGTGTAACATATAAAAAAATGATTTTGCTTTTATAAGTTTTATAAACGAATTATTAATTTATAGATTTTATAGCAGTTTGTCTAAAGTTATGTCCAAAATAACACGTTATTAGGTGTTTTGCCACACTTACGCATTCAAGGGCTATCTATGTAGCACATCTCATTATTTCATCGATAGTCAACAGAGATGTTAACGTGTTTTTAAAGGCAGAATATAGATTTATGCGGCTAGGTTTACGAAATACATAATGTGACATACTAAATTGATATTACTGGTTTTGAAGTTTGAAGGTTGACACTAATCGATTAATAGTCGATTAGGTTGTTCCTAAAATGGTTTAACGGAATGCTTTAGGAATGCTATTTTGATTACTCAAAGTTAGCCGTCATAAATAGTATAAGAATTTTAAAAGCCTAAACCATTCTTATAGAGATAGATATCAAATTCTACTAAAGTTAAAAAAAACTTTTCATAATTTACAGAGAAAAATTATCCTTATTTTCTGCACAATTAGGTGCTTTATATCTTTGGCTCTAGCCTCACCTTATGTTCAATCAAATATTAATCTTAGTTTGCGGGAATCAGTTATTTCAAAATATAATATGATAAACAAAAATCCAATGAAATGATCACTTCGTTGCCTTGATTTACTGTGAAATGAAGTGTGAACCGGTCTCATTACTAATCAATTAATTAATATTTTGGTCGGTATAATGGTTTGTTACTGTTACGTAACATCCGGTTCGAGCTGGTGACCGGAAGTGATGCAAGCAAATTCATCCTCAATGCATTGGTAACAGAATTTACAATGACTCGTTTTATTGATACCTTCAAAATAAGTTAAGTGTGCCTTTTCCCCTCTATGTTAGTAATTTAGTTGAATGTAAATAAAAATAATAAAACAACTGCCTAAAAATTCTAAGCACGACTAAAATATTAAAATTGAAATACTTACCTACATAAAAAGGGAGGCAATTTACGTACTATACCTATTTACTTATACATTTCAGAATTTTCTATACTATGATTTTGATACTTACAAATCTAAAAACTCATCATTTTGAGGATAGTATACTACCTACTACCTTTTCTACAGGTTACTTCTTATCGTAGCGTGATTTTAAGAAACAAGAATAGACTACTCAGGTAACAGATGATAAACAGAGACTTCAAACAACTGTTTTGATGAAACAAAAACTGTGGGAAAGACGGTGCATTGTTGTTGGTTCATTCCTCAGGTGTAGCGCGTAGAGCCGTGTAACGGGCCTTGTATTGTGTCCTGAAGCTTTTGTTTTAACACTTGTAAATAACCTAGGCCCCGAGTTTAGTCATTTGTCTAAAATATACTCCTGTTACTCATGTTAAGCTATCATAATCCTACTAATATTATAAATGTGAAGGTTTGTAAAGATATTGGATGTTTGGATATTTGTATGTTTGTAAGTCCTTCACGCTCTAACCCTGAACGGATTATGCTGAAACTTGGCACACAGATAGTTTGCATCCAGGATGTTACCTATGATATATTTATAGATAGTTATCTATAATAGATAAAAAATCAAAATTATTTATTTGTGTACGTAGCAGTGATATAAGTGTATTACGTATTTTTTTTAATCTACCTCCGGTTCATAAAGGTGCATTAGTATGGAGGAGAGGAAAGGAGAAAGAAACTCCCCCGCACATCTTTTTAAAAAATAATACTATAACGATACAATAGAGATAGATACTTACTATAAATAGATAGAAAACTGCATTATATTTTATTAGGTATGTTGGTAGTGAAATGTCCTGTTTGATAAATTAAACTTGGTCAAGTAAATACATCGGAGACAGATTATTTTCACATTCAGCTCCTTTGCATTAACAAAAACGGCTCTAACCAGAACACGTCACCAAACTTGTTCAAACTGTCAAATCAAACATCCAAGTGTGAAAATCCATTAGACATTAGTTTATAAGTTGCGAATCATGTTGACATGACTACGATCTCGTTGGTAATGCGTGACTGCTGTACTACGTGACATCTTTGAAATGGCAAAGCACGTAACTTTGTATCTATAGTATAGCTACTATAGCTATAACGTCTTGGAGCTATGATTGCCTGGTAGTTGCGTTGACGGTCCTACAATTCAGTAGCACAGGGTGTGAATTATAAAAAGAAAGAACAATCCCCAACAATGCTCTACCTACTACTGTAACATTTTGACAAAAGTAATAGCATCGTAATACGAACCTTGTGTTTAGTCAATGTTCTTTCAAAAATTATCGAAGTTGAATCGAAGCTTGTCTCATTATTTTAATCTTCATCTAATGTCAAGTGTTACGAGACATTAGGTCGTCGTTAAACCCACGGGTTAAACCAAATTATTAGTAACGCTATACACTCATAGCTTCACACTAGGATTCCCTGTGCCGTGGGTGCCATGGACAACACTGAAACATACAGCCACCCAGACCGAGAACAGAAATTTAAATTCATAATTAAAATTTCGGTCCCGCTGGGAATCGAATCTAGGACCCTTTAAACGACAATCCGGCGCGGCGTGGTAACCATTACGCCATACAGGTCATCAACTATGAATGCTAACTTGTCAGCATTCACGGAGATCTTATCCACGCTGCTAATTTCTCATGCAGTCGACTAATCTTCGCCATATATTGTTACACGGCACAAAATAACATGTATTAGGCCACCTGCCCCACTTTTCACCACGAATGTCGTAATAACAGTACGAGAATATGAGTGTATAGAACGATAATTGTTTAAATTCTTTTGCAAGTTAAATTAAGAAATAGAACCAATCTTTTGTTCTTAACTATTGTCTCATGTTCTTTGAAATGATTTGTCTTTAGTAACCTAAGTTTTTTCATTACAAGGCCTATCAAAAATTAAGAATTTTTAGGATGAAAGTTACAAATTTTGCCTTGAAATATTTGAAACTGTTAAGTTACTAATAGTTTTGTGTCAGTCGTTCATCCAAAAATACCTTTAGAAAAAAGAAACAATGGACTTTTGACAACTTTAATGAAAATACAAGCCAAATTGTGCTGAATGATGTTTTGTTATCCTCCTGCGAATTCCTCAGGAGTGGGCATGTGCGCTCGCACTCTACTACATCTGTCCTCGTCGATAAGAAGACTCTTCCGCTTACACGCGATGTCCTTCTCCAATTCCCCTCTATATTTCATCAATTCTGACCTCGTTGCCTCAGCTTGTCTCATCTTACCGTTCAGGGAATCTGCAGTCTCCCTAATGAACTTCGCTTCCGCTATCAGAGCATATTGAGCGTCGTCCCTGCAATTCTCCACCCCAGTTCGCTCGTAGTTCCTCCCGTGAAGACGCGTCATCACTAAATTTTGTCTCTCGTTTATTTTTCTTAGCGAATCTTTAAGGTAATCGATCAGATTTTCAATATCGGCAGTCTTTTGCAAGTTTTCTTTCAAAGTCTCTTCCAACTTCGCGCAGAGTTCCTCGGTAGCAGCTACCGTCTCGGCCAACGCAGCATTGGTCCTATCGGCTTGGAGCTTCATGTCTCGACTGCCCATGACAATATTAGTCATGAGATCACCCCGCAAATCCACAGACTTTTGTCTCACCTCTTCACAGTTCCTAATACTTTCTGCGCAAAAATGCTTCCAGTATTCATAGGTTGTGGCGTTTTCTGGCCATCGCGCTACACCAGGATGAGCCAGAATTAAATTTGATTTTATACTCATACTAAGGTTGCGCTTATCCACCTTCGACGATGTCGTTTTGTCGCTCCAATCGAACTCCATGCTGACCTTTGCTGCCTTATTCATTAACATTTGCTCCTCGACCTTGGCCAACGTAGCCATAAAGACTCTTCTTATTTCTCCAACGATCGCTACTTCCTTTACTAATTCTTGCTCAGCGTCATCTCTTACCAAGTCAGGTTCGTATCGGTTCGTGCGCAACTCTAAACATTCTCTAGAAATAGCTTCAGGCATCATCAATATACGGCAAGCTCCTTTTAACTTAGCACGATCTTGATCTAACGTATCTATTTCGTCAGTAATAGCTTGTAGCGTTTTCTCCACTTTTTGTTTCCATTGAGACAATTCCTTGACTCGTTTTTCCATGTTATTGTTAGTATCTGCTAGTTTAGAGTCCATATTTTTAAAAGCATTTTCGATATCTTGTTTTATTTGTGCTTCGAGAGCTATCGCCTTGTTTGTAGCTCGTGGAGTTAACGTATATTCGTTGTTCTTCCTCCATTCTCCGGTGGAGTACCTCGTCATGGTATATTTGTCTACAACAGGCCTGACGCCCGTAGTTCCTGCTTGAGGAGACCAATCCAGATGACCCGCAGCCCAAGGTCCAATTGGACCCATGCCAAGAATATCACCACTCGTAGTATCGGTGGGCTGAGGAAGATATCTAGGAGGAGCTCCTGGTGGATACACCTTAGGTTCAGGTGGTTTGATGACACCGGGTACATAAGGAGATGCGAAAGGATTCTCATTGACTCTGGTCTCCCCAGCTTCCGGATAAACCTTCGTTTCACCATGCTTGTCGGTGGTGGGGCAAATATCTGGACACGTTAATTTACTCGAGTCGGCCATTGTAACTAGAATTTGTTTCGCTAGATTAATAAAATTTCAAACATAATATTAAAATTACATAGTAAAATAAAACTAAGCTAATGAATGCTAAATAAGAAATAAAATGTCAATGTCACTGACGACTGCTCCTATTTTCATTTGTTACCGTTTTTTGTTAGAGACCAGTATTATATTATAGTTTGTATTATTTATGAAATTTTTAAATTCGGAAGTAAATAAAAAAATATTTTAAAATAATTTAAATTCAACAAAAAGTATTTTAGGCAAACTTAAAAACGTATAATAAGGTACAAAATGTTTAATTAATATGTACCAAAGAATATTTTCAAAAGTAGATTCTTTTCTTCTATTTCTACTTCATTTTTCACTGTATCAATGTCTGAAGCTTTAGGCTCATACAAATCATTATTTATTCCAACACAGACAGCTAACTAGTCATCTTAATCATCAAATTGAAGGTCGTAATATTAAGTGTCAGTACCAGTATACACGCGAAGAATGTATAAATTAGCTGCCTGATGGTAAGATACCGTCAACGCTTCCCATGACTCCTCAAAGGTCACTCACTCACCAACTTAACGGACGACTGTGGTTGGTTCACACGCAGGTATAACGTGTCAGTAACACAATATTGTTTACAATCCCATGCCAGTCGCGCAGCTTGACGAGATTCCGAATACCTTCAACGTGGAAGGATTCTGATTTTCCGCCGCAGTTTTTTACATGTCTGTTTTTATGAGCAATGAAGTTTTGCTGTATTAGTGGCGATCCTTCAAGCCTTCAATAAATTATTATAATCTTTACCGGGTCAGATACGAGTTTTTATTTTAAGTTCTCAAACTAAATATATCAGTACTCGTATCACAGCCTTAGTTATTAAAGTAGTTACTGTGGTTGTTATAGTACACGTTATTAAAATATTAGAAAATAAAATAGCGACTGCAAATTGTGAGAAGTTCCTTGACATGGTGTAAGTTACTAGGGACTTATGAATTAACCAGAGATTTAATGTCTCAAGAATGCGAGCCTTTTTACTGCTTCCATATAACCCTACGACGGCTGTAACTAAGAAGATTATGTTTGCTGTACCAAGCAGTAAAGCCAAACTAAAACTAAGTAGTAATAATTAATAGAAAAACAAAAACTCAAATGCTGTAAATTGGGAAGCATTACAAGAAAATATATAGACTATGACACTCCCACAATGAAGACGAATTCAATGACAACTCACACGTTGAAATCCACGGAAGAATGTATACACTTATACAGATACATTCCTTGTTCTGTGTTGAAATCCGTCACGCTGTTACATACATAAACACATTACACACACACTCATACATACGCTCAAAAACATTACCCTCCTACTGACGTAGTTAATAATGAAGTAAGTTGTATCTTTACGGAGCTTTTCCGTCCAATCAAAATGTCATAGACAATCAATTTACACGTTTACGCAATAACAAGAAGACGACACAATTATCTAAGATCATCTTATTGAAGAGTGAAAGGCATGCGACATGGAAATAATTTTGTCGTAAAACGTTACTTTGATGAGATTTCTCTGACGCGATTGATATAACGGTTACGAGTAATTAGTGTTCCGGATCCCATAATGCAGTTTGTGCTGGTTTAGTATAAATTTGAAAAGCAAACTATATTATAAAAGAAAAGCAAGGGATAGCAGTTATTTCAAAGAATTACAGGAAATTTACAGAACGATTGGTTTCCTGTAGCTGAAATGACAATTTCGACTATTAGTAATTGCTAGTTTCCACGTATCTTATGCTATATCTATAGTCATTGAAAAGCAATTTAGAGATATATAATAATTTGAAAATGAATAACAAAAGAAATTTATCGACAAAAATAAATAAATACAGCCATTTGTATAGAAAAAGGTATCAAAGATATTATTTCATGAATTAATGACCAGCTAATTCAGATGCCGAAGGATAATGGGAACGAACCATTCCGCACCGCTCTCTATCAATATTCAATGTCTTCCTTTTAGACGCGATATCTCTTTCCAATTCAATTCTCTTTCTCAACAAATCTTCTCTAACTCTCTCCGCATTATTTAACTGTCCTAGCAAAGATGTAACTGTTTCGTGTATTTTTTTTACTTCTTCTATTAATCCTAAATGAGGTTGGTCTCGGACACTCTCACCGTGAGCTCTTCCAATATTCCTATTATCCAGTCTTGTTTGTGCAAGTTTCATAGCAGCATCCATTTTTCGAATAGAATCCTTGAGATTGTCTATAAGGCTCTCCATGTCAGCTATTCGTTGCAATGTAGTTCTTAAAGTCTCTTCCAATTTCGTGCATAGTTCTTGCGTTATAGCTACAGTTTCGGCCAGAGCAATATCCGTCCGATCTGCTTGGTTCCTTAGTTTCCTGCCTCCATTTACTAATATAGCATTGAGACTGCCACGTAAGTCGGCAGATTTTTGTCTTGCTGCTTCACAATTTTGAACATTTTCTCTGCAGAAAAACTCCCAATATTCTAGAGGTGCCGAAAACTCTCCAAACCTTGTTGATCCTGGTCTAAACAAAATTATATTTGACTTGGTATCCAAGCTTAAATTTGTTGTTTCAGTGTTATAGGCCATAGTTTTATCGCACCAGTCATACTCAATCCTATGTTTCGCTGCTTTGTTTATGGCCAGTTGCTCCTCAATTTCATTTAGGGTATTCTTCAGTGTAGCTCTAACATCACTCACAAGATTCATTTCTTTGATGAGTTCTTGTTCAGCAAGATCAGCGACTAAATCAGGTTCAAATCTATTCGAACGGAGGTCTAAACATTCCTTCGATATAGATTCAGGTAACATGAGAACCCTAGAAGCACCTTTCAAACGCTGCCTTTCAATTTCTAGAAGCTCAACTTCTTCGGTAATTGCATTACACGCTCTTTCAACTTCTACTTTCCATCTGAATATATCTCTAGCTTTTTGCTTTAATCTTTTACAGTTTTCGCTTTGTTGTTTATCAATGTTACCAAAAGCCTGCATAATTGAAGTTTTCGCATTGTAATCTACTATATTTGATTCATTAATCGTTTCAGGGTCCAAAACGTGTTCATTATGTTTACGCCATTCGCTCAGGGAGTATCTACTGATAGAATATTTGTTGACACATGGCCTGGTACCGGTCATGCCACCTAGAGGAGTCCAGTCCACTTTGCCATCAGGTCCAGGCTTTAAATTCGGAAGATATTCTTCTCCAGATGGTGGAGGTCCCAGGGATTCAGGTTCTGCTTCCGGCATTGGACCGGCGCTCGGTTGTTCCTGTGCGGCGTGTTTCAACTCTTCTGCGGTTTCAATTTCCTCCTTAGCTTTTTCTGGACTCTTATCCGCTTTCACAAAAGCTCCGATATCAGTACAAACTTTGGGACACTTATCATCCTCGGGAAATGATGTTAGCTCGGCCATGATATACGGTTATAAAAAAATATTAAAATTAAATAACTAATAAATATTTGATTACAATATAAATTTGTAACTATCTGACAGTAACGACATCTGCTGTCATAAAACTTTTTACTTTTTAAATTATGCAGTAAAATAAGTTTCTAATAAGGTTACTTGTGTTTCATACCATGATTTTGTATTTATCAATACTGCAAGGTGATTTTACAGCAATATATTAGCCTTTTCTTTCTGCATAGCCACTTCGTGATCATTTCCTGCCGTCTGCGGCACTTGTGGCGCAAATTGCCATAAATCAGCGTCAAACGTTCATTATGAGTAATGTCTGGTTGACAGCTCGACCAATGATATCCTACACTCACTTTCTAAATTGACGGATCTGATAATACTTCACCGAGTTTCATATTTTATATCTAGAAGTTATTTTTTTATATTTATGGAAGATTTTTAGATGGAATTAATCATGACACGAATGAGATTCAATCCCTCGAATTTAGCAGTAAACAAAATTAAATAAGACCTCTATTAATATCGGTTCTGTATTGTCATATTGTGATTGGCAGAGAATTTGTTAAGTAGGACGAAAGTTATAAGTGGACGATTCTCCTAATGTATAAATGCTCTAATCGGTACCTATTTAGATGAGTTTCTACAGCATAGATAATTAAAATTTGTATCTATAATATTATAATCACAAATTATTCTCACTGCAATCTGAATATATCGACATTTTACTTGACTTAACAAAATCAGGGCCGTGGTCGAATACGTCTATAATTCACGATTGGTTCAATGAACCGTTTAATTTCGGTAGTATTACGAAAGAATCGAAACAAGGCAATTACAACACCTGTCAGTAGTAATGGGAGTGAGTGGTTAACAGCTGCAACCGCTGCAACCTTCTGGAATGACAGTTGATAGTCTATTGATTTTAAAATATACTTCTAATAAACGTACGTTTGTAAACCTTATCATCAAACTGGCTTTGATGGTAATTTGGTGTTAAATTGGCATCTACTACAGTAACTGGGTACAAAATATATTATTTGGGTTGGAAAATCGTAATATTATTATTACTTTTATACATAAGTAGGTGGATGCTCAAGTAAATAATTCATTTATACCCGAGATATTTAACGAGTCATTACGATGTCATTTTTAATTTTATTTTACAGACATCTCAGATATCTAAACCTATCTTACTTCTTCATAAAATGATTAATTTCTAAATATTTTTATATGTATGTAAGTATTATTATTGACACCGACGCACGTCATCTCTATTTATCTAGCAGACAACACAGTTTCGATACTCTACGGAAAAGAATCGGTTAAAAAAAACCCGCCTTAAAACACAGATATAGTTACATTTCATCCTATTACTAGATGTATTTTACACGCTTATAAATCTGCGAATAAACAATTTGGTTACAAATTCCGGCAATATCATGACGTCTGAGACGTAACATTAACATTAAGTATTATTGTTTTTTTTTAATAATGAGTCTAGTGTTAAATAAGCGTCGAGTTGTTCACTTTCTAAGCTCAGTCACGGATCACGGTACATCTCGCACTTGCCAACAATAACGCTTTTTATTTTTACTTTTACTTTTTAGACTAATGTGCATCGCACTGTTAATCATACCTTTACGTAATGATTTGATTAAAGCATATTTACGCTACTCTGTGGTTAGGCGCAATTACGTCGAAATTAGATTAGTAATGCAGTTTTAATGTGATTATTCGTGATTACACCGATTTAATTACGTAAACTTGGCTTAATTACATTCTTAGTTATTTTTAAGGGCATTCTTTTCCTGTCTTTTATAAAGTTTTGGTGATTTTGGACGCGTTCTATCTAAGTCTTAATTTTTCCCGTTAATAAAACAAAGTTCACATTCAAACTTTGACAGTCGTATAGCATTATTTACATGATTAAAGATGTAACTAATAGCACTCCGTAAAATGAAAAAAAAAAATAAAAAAACTGAAAAACAATAAGAAATATCATCTATTCATTAAAAGAAAGAAATTAAAAAAGCAAAGCTTTATTCATACGCCCCCAAAAGGTAACTTTAATAAAACTTTACAAAATACGTTTTAATTTACAAAAAAAGTTAAAAAACTAAAACCCGACTACGAAAAAAACACGCTCTGAAAAGTATGAAACAAGAAAATTTTCATAAATTTTACTGTACTTATCGTCTTTTAAATAAAGAATTTACATAGTTATCATATATTTTATTGTTATTATTATACATTCATAATGATGTTTATAGGACATAATATTTATATCTACTCTCTTCATAACCATAGAGATGTTACGAGGATAGCCTTGGTCGTATGCCACATTGCTTTAAAAGAAGTTTGTTGTTTTATCTTTTTTTTACCCTCATAATAAATGAAAAGCAATAAGCAACTGGGCTATGACTACAGCTATTCTCTGAATATCATACCAGAAAATGGGAGAATTTCAGTCGAGCCTTAGTGAGTGGTGAAATAGGAGTTGATAGAATATCACAGTATGTACCTACCTATACAAATAACAAATCAATTTCTTTCTGAAATATTTGGCATACGACCACGGCTATCCTCTTAACATCACTACGGTTATGGAGAGAGTAGATATAAATATTATGTCCTATAAACATCATTATAAATGTATAATAATAACAATAAAATATATGATAACTATGTAAATTCTTTATTTAAAAGACGATAAGTACAGTAAAATTTATGAAAATTTTCTTGTTTCATACTTTTCAGAGCGTGTTTTTTTCGTAGTCGGGTTTTAGTTTTTTAACTTTTTTTTTATTTCTATTATTTTGGAGTACAAGTACAAATAACTATAAAATATATAGGAAAGTAGATATAGAAGAAAATTATGATTGACTGTAAATCTGTAAATTATCGACGGATGTAGATGAAAGTTGTACGAGGATATAGGTATTATTGATACCTTTTTGCTCCACAAACATAAGTTAGTATAGGTACTCTAGTTTTTAAGAAATTTAAGTTTTTCCCCAAAAATTTAACGACTTTAAAATTCTATGTTATAAACCTATGTAAAACTGAAACAAATCACTGTAACTGTATAAGATTTATCAAGAATAGAGAGACTAATTAGATCTATGTACTGTATCAAAAATTGCAAGGATATTTTAACAACTTTAGGAGTTATTAAAGATTTAAGTAAGAAATATTGCTATTTTATTTGAAATACCGGGAATACGCTTGAAGAGCTAATAAATGAAAATCTACTTGACCGAATTTGATGAGAATGATGTTAAATGACAGACTTTAATGATCTTTAAGTAGAGTAAAAATTTGGTGAATGTAGCTCGCTAGGTCTGGTTGGTATAGAAGATATGGAGGTGTGATTTTTTCTATATATCCAGTTTATGTAAGCAAATCCGTGAACAAAAGTATACAATATATATATATTTGAAATGTGCTAATTATTCCCTTTCATTTGATAACAAACACGGTATAGTAAGAAAAACTTTTTTTATTTATTCACGACTTTTTGACCTCTAGAGGGCGCCATATGCAATTTTATATAATTTTATGTAGCCTATAACAAACGGAATAACGAGACGCTTCTAATGATACCCCACTTATCAAATTATGACCAGTAGTTTAGGAGTTATAAGGGAACAGATGAACATACATACATACCCACATACATACATACCCACATACATACATACATACATACATACATACCGGTCAAAATCATAACCCTCCTTTTGGCTTCGCCGTAGTCGGGTAAAAATCATAGTTAACCCTGCAACTTATCACGGATATACAGATGGGCGGTACAAGCAAGTGGTTCACGCATCGTCATCGCACGGATACGAACAGGGCGAGTTTTTCGGTCACCTAGCGGTTCTTAGGTCTTATGGATTCATTCATCTTTGACTCTTTTAAACGTCACTAGTAATCGCCCGCGGCACCACCCGCGTGATTAAGATTACTTTTTCCAGTTTTTGCAATATTTTTTATTGCTGTACCTCTCCTTAGCGTGATGTTATATAGCTTATAGCCTTCCTCGATAAATGGACAATCTTACACTAAAAGAATTTTTCAAATCGGTCCAGTAGTTCCTGAGATTAGCGCGTTCAAACAAACATACAAACAAATTCTTCAGCTTGATTATTTGTATAGATAGGTGTAGGTGGTATTTTTAACCGACTGAGTAGGGAGTAAATATGTATGTATGTACGTCGATTTCTTTGGAGCCTAAACTAAACGGATTTTAACATACGGCATGTCATTGGATTTGTTTCGTTAATGAGTAACATAGACTACAATTTTTTTTGGAAATACCTTCTCCCCCCATTTTAAAAACTGTTTTTTTTTTGTTAAATTATTACTAGTTGTGGCTTCGTTTTTAAAACCTCTACGATCTCTGTGTGTTAAATTAGTTTGGCAAATACAGGATTATGCAGATTTAACGAAGACAATAATGTAGAATACAGTTAGACATTAAATATTCCAGATGTTGTAACCTAGTAGTAACGAAATTGTAGCGTGCGAATGAGATTCAAACGGATTGATGGAAAGATCAAATCATTGTTAGCGCCGTACGGTTACTCAGTAGAATGTAGTAGGTTTCCTAATACCATTGTTTTGGTTTGAAATGTATATTTTAAATGCTAATTATATGTTATTTTAAAATGAAATACTCTGGTAAGTTATACACAACACACAACAAGCTATTTACAATGGAGGTAGGTTAAAATAATCTCGAAATGAAAAGGAAATATCAATCCAAGAATTAAAACCTTTGACATTAAAGCTACAACATTACATACGACTTCATACAAGCATCGAGTAGGTAGACTTTAATGCAAGTAAGGTTCTTAAAGGTTAATTGAATTGTGAGTTGGTTGATACTTAGTGTCACAGTTACCTTCGTTAGCAAGCAGGAAGGAATGCTACTATTTTTAAGATCCTAAAAGGTAAAAACGGAACCCTATTACTAAGCCTCCGTTGTCTGTCTGTCAACAGATTGTATCTTATAAACCGTGATAGCTAGAAAGCTGAAATTTTCACTAATTATGTATTATCATTGCCGCTATAGGTACCTAACGAATACCAAAAATAAAAATAAAAAATATAAAGGAGGGTCCCTATACAATAAACATGCTTTTTCGTATTTTTATGCTCAAAATTAGTCACAGAATATCTTGTTGTAAATTATCTTTCAAAATAAATAATTAAATAAAAATAAAGTAAATATTAAATGCTCCCATACAACAAACGTAATATAATAATTATGGTACGGAACGCGGAGTCCGACTCGCTCTTGGCCGGTTTTTTAAACCTACTATGTGTAGAAGTAACCTATTACCCAATAGGTATTCAAGTTAACGCATAAGTCATAACTGGCAGTTAAACTATTAACGACTGGTAGTTGAACCTAACGCTCGGAGTAAAAGGTTTATTATTTTATTAGCATTTATTACTTCATTATTTTGTACTATTACCTACTTCATCACTAACATAATGTACTTTTTTACTTCACTAAACACAAACTCTACAGGCACACATTACTTTTTTAATCCACCAAATGAAATTCTTTTAAAATAAATTCGTCTTCTAGGTATTCGATTTTTTTTTCTAGATGACCTTACTCTGTTTATTTGGCCTCTGTTATTTTTAGAACGGCTTTATACATAATGTAGATTTATGTGCATCCTATCGACATTCATCCATATCATATTGACTGGCTATAGTCGTTTTATGAATGTTTTCTGAGCTTGCGACAATCGTGGAATCTAGCGGGCGCACACCTGCACAAGTGCACACGATAGTTTACCGGATGTTGGACCACAGATACAGCTGTGTGTTCATAAACCACTAGAAATAACATTTATTGTATGTAGTTTTTATGGCTTAAGGTGGGCTGATACTAACGTTGCCAGATTTTTGTGGCGAGTCGGATTTCAAATTTTTTTAGCGAAAAAAGCGGGATGCAGTAATTAAAAATATTTGATCAGAAGTTTAAAAAAAATAAAAAACGTGACGTCGCGTCGGGCAACGTTAGCTGATATTTAAGATACTTTAGGTAATTAGGTATATTTCCCCGAAACATGCAGATTTATATAACGGTGAATTCAGTAAAATCGTGAAATATGGACAGCAACGGGTTAAGTTTTAATTATTGGTAAATGCAATTTTCGTCCAAATAAAAATATGATTAATTTTGCAGGTGAAGGGTTTCGAGTTTTATTTCCTGGACGATACATAATTATTATAATTAATATGTAAAAATAAATACCAAAATCTTGTTTTCATTTATTATTATCGATGTCTAATTGTTTCGCAGTTATTATTATTATTTCGAGTTATTATTTGAATGTTATTATCGATGTAACTAATGCTGTTTTTTTTTTTTAATAATGACAAAATATTTGATGAATATCTACAAAATGAAGTTCTGTGCAGGTTGTCAGTCTCGTATTGCAAGCACGACGCAGCAAGGTCACTAGGTATCAATGTTAAAATATGCCACTTTCACTTCAACCAATATTTTGCACTCAGGCATAAAATTTATAGTAAATACTTAGATGTAGTACTTAAATTTACCTTCTAGAACTTATAAAACATTATTTTATTCAGTGTAGAATTCAAGACACAGACTTCCGTAACAAAGATCATAAATAGGATAATTATCATGCTTTAGGTACTAGTCTGGGGCAGGACAAATGAAAATCAAAAGATTTATCATTATTACTCACCAGATAGCAGCTGAAGCCATCCGCATATGTGGAAGACAGTCGTGGACTGGCAAAAGAAGAACAGCAGCATAGCACATATCGTAAACAGGGCTAAGGCGACTGCCAGTCCCACTAACACGGTAGCCACTTTGAACACAAAACCATTTATGGAAAGGAAGTCATCGAGTCTGCCTTTACAGTCCTCTGCAGCCTCATCCACCCTGCAAATCTGCCACAAACCAAACTTTCTCGGAAATTCCGTCTCCAAATCCCCAATCCATTCTGGAGTCACGAACGCAACAACGGCGATAATCGCGTAGCAAATAGTGAATATAGCCCAAAGCACACCAATAGCTTTCGAATTACGGACGTAGTTTGTAGCGTACAAATGTGACGAATCCACGTATTCAATTTTGGAGCCCATCTCGTCGAGTTTTTGAATGACGTTCACGAAATACACAGATCAGTGACACATTTTTATTACGATTGCGTTTTTGTATGTTTATTTATTGTATTACACTCATGACTGCAAGCAAAAGTATTGTTACGAACGAGGCGAGGACGCGAGAAACACGACACTTGTAATAAGACCCACACTACCACAGAATACTACCTAACCTACCTCTCGCTGCGCGCCATTCGTCTGACTGAGTGCAGAGTGGGGATAAGTGATGAAGCTTGAAGAATGACCTATGTCCTATGCCAGTGCATCAAGGTAAAACGGAAAAACTATGACAAAGTAGTTTTAATTAAACAAATATAGGCGAAATGTTATAGTTTTAGTTATCAATTGAAAAATTTAATAAGATTCATTTACGTTTACAATATTAAAAACAGTAACAGATGTTGTTTGTTTACGGTAAACCAATGCCATCTATACCAAAGAATTTAAACTAAAGTTCGAGCTTGCGGTGCCATCTTGTGGAAAAAAAATATTGACACAAAGTAACTGTAGGATTGTAGGCTCTTCAAAAAATTAATAAACATTCATGCTTCATGATGCATTGAAAGGGTTATCGCAAAAATTTTCGAGTCTTGATTAATGCGTTGTAACTTGCATTGTACTGCAACATAATGAATTATTTGCCATTTATAGTGCCATTCAAAGTCGTTCTTAAATTATAATATTCAAATTGTTACTACTTAAATGTTTTTTAAGTAAATCATAAGTCACTGTGTGATACGGAACGTAATAATAATGCTACCAAATTTAAATAACTATCCAATTCAACTTGTATAACCGTATAACAGATGACTCTTCATTTTATTAATCTTAAAATAAAACTGTCATTGTCACTGTCAAGACGCTGACCCGTTTTAATTTGTCAAATCAAAGTCATTTTGGATTGGCAAAAGTACAAGGAATAAATTTATAGTCAACAAAATTCATATCAGTGTGTTACTTGATTTGCCTGCATATTATTTGTGCTTTGTTAGTTCTGTAAATATCATAAAATTACTTATTTAAGCTAACCTGAGCTAAGTTATGCATAAGTATCGTAAAACTATAATTACCTACTTAAATAATGTTGGTTGTCATTGAACCATAGTATTTTCCACATCGGCCGTAGAAATGTCGATAAGGGACAAATGGGTACGCCGGTTCTCTGTTGACGAAACTGCTAAACATAAAAATGGATTTACAATCTATAAAATCACTTCAGTGGTAAGTATTTGGTATTTTATTTAAGTTACGTATTTATGGCCTTATTGTTTTAAGAACTGATTTGCTGGCGACAGGTTTAAGTTTAAAGCTTTCCAACGTTCATAAAAATAAGTAACATTTAAACTAGGTTTCTTATAAAAAAAATATTATATAGGTATATTACTTACTCATATAAAATTATAAAAAAGCACATTGCCTTGAACAGGAAAATGGTGTCAAAAACTTATTGCACAATATGATCATAAGTATCATGATGACTATTGTGGTACAAAAGTCGTTATTTAATATGTAGAATATTGCAGTAACTTCCAAAAAACTTTAATACACTGTAATAGTTACCTAATATATTTTTTTTATTCAAATGAATGTTTTATAATAAATTGAAGCAAATAAGTTTATTTATGATACACTAGTGGTTGTGACTTCTTAGTTTCTGACTCTTATTTTCAAATATTAATTATCTTGCTCTTGCTTTGGTAAAGGAAAACTTCATGAAGAAAACATCACACTTGAGAGTTCTCCATAAAGTTGTCAAAGGTGTGTGAAGTCTGGCAATCCGCACTAGGCCTGCATGGTCAACTATGACCTGTACTCTTCACACTGTGAGAGGAGACCCAAGCCCAGCAGTGGGACAGTTAAGAGTTGTGATGATGATTAATGTATAACATAATATTACTTCTCAACAGTTATTCCCGCTGGAGTCTCCCGAGGCAGTTACAGTGGTGTCGGTTTGGAAACGATACAGTGATGTGCAGAGACTGCATAAGAGCATGCGTTCACTGCATGCAGGATTACATCTCAGAGGAACCTTCCCTACACTGCCGAAGAGCAGCTTCTTCAAGAGATTTCAGCAGGAGGTAAAATAAAAAAAAAAATGTAATTTCAAAATTTATTCATATCAAGGTATCAATAATACACTAAAGGTGCTTTGATATGGAGGAGAAGACTCGGGGAAAAAAAGACTACTCCACAAATCTTTTAAAGTCATGT
>LGAG01000382.1:407176-421707 GCA_001278395.1 Lerema accius
TGCTGGCCGCGCTCGGGCCCGCCGTCATGCTGGTGCTGTGCGACGACCAGGCTTGCTATGCTATGAAGGTGGGTTGGAGAGATAGAGGAATGAATGACAGAGGGGGAGGTAGAAGTGAGATGTGAATGGTAAAAGGAGGTGGGACAGAGAGTAGGTAAGAAGTGAATGAAATAAGATATGGGGAAAATAATGAAAGAGAAAGGAATAGTAAAACTAAAAGATAGTTGAAAGAGAATGTAAGTGAAAGAATAGAGAGATAGGAACGAATGACAGAGAGAGGGAGGTGTAGGAGAGAGAGTGGGTGAATTGAAAAACAGGTGGAAAGGGAAGTAGGTAAGGAATGAACGAAAAAAAAAATGGGGAAAATAATGAAAGAGAAGGGAATAGTAAAACTAAAAGATAGTTGAAAGGGAATAAGTAGGTGAAAGAATAGAGATATTAAAGTAAAAGTAGGTGAGGAAGTAAGGAATTGTAAAAACGGAGGTTTGAGAGTTGAAAAAAAAAGTATCATCATTAAAATACTACTTAATGCTCAAATAATAAAATCGAAAATTTTCTGAAAATAAATGAGACATACCTCGTTCTTTTCGTCGTAATTTAAAAAGTAAACAATCTTACAGTGTCTTTTTATTGTACCTAATTGTCGATTTAAAAATAAGACAGACATAAATTAAAAAGAGTTAAAGAGTAAACAATAATTTAATGTTAAAATAAGATTCTGTTAACTTCAAATTTTTTTTTTTTAATTAATGAAATAAATAAAAGTAGTGCCAAGATTGTTTACTTTTTAAATTACGACGAAAAAAACGAGGTATAGATTATAATATTATGACAAGTATCAAATTACACACATTTTGTTTTACAGGTTATACAAAAGATCCCAAACAACTTGACGGAATTCGACGAGTGTTTCCCACAGAGGGTGAATGAAACACGACAGCCAATATTGCCGACGTTCATTCCATACATGGTGCCTCTACATGCCCTTATAGAGACCAATGACCTATTTTTTTTAATATTATCTTACGCCCCGGGGAAGAAATTATTCGATTACATAAAAAACTACGCAAAATCAGTACCCAACACTCCGGCCAGAGAAGTAAACTTGGAGAATGTTTTCTCCGAACCGATGAAGAAAACAGACATTGAAAATGATAACATTGATGTTGGAATCGATGTCGTGGATTCCACGGTGAATGTAGGAAGTTACTTGGACAGTGTTAACGAAAATGTAGTGAAAAGTGAAGTGGAAAGTGCAGTGATAAGTGAGTCGGAATTGTCGGTGAACGATTTAGTGATAAACTCTCAGAAACTGTTGTTGAATGTTGATAGAGTGTTGAGTGAGACCAGTGTTGGTGGGAGGAATCGAGACGACAAGACTGAGGAGCCGAGAGCGAGGGAGATAGAAGATGTGAAGCGCGTTGAGGCTAATAACTATACACGGGTAAGATTTATTTAGTTTTATAACATAACTTTTATTCAATAGTTAAAGAATAGGTAACTTATTTTTTCTCTCTTAAATACCTACACATCCAGTGTAAGTGGTGTTTATAATGTGTAATATTTAAATGTATATTCCATTTCAACGATCTTGTGAGAAAAAGTAATCAATCTTACCGTGTCTTTTTATTGTAATTATTGGTTTAAAGGTAAGACATACACAAATTTAAAAAAATTATATTATAAATGAATGAAAGTAGTGCAAAGATTGTTTACTTTTTCTCACAAGATCGTGTAATGGAGTATAAGTTAGAGTTGTGATTGTTAAAACGTTTTAGAAGCTTTTGTTCTTTTGATCACATTGAGTTAAGTACTGAAATCCTCCACCAATCCACACTGAAGCAGAGTGGTAGAGTATTCTTCGCCATTCCTTATGAGGAAAAACTCATCTTTACAAGTTAAGAGGGGGTTATGCAAGGTAAGAAAACTTAATTATAATGAACAGTTAACCATGAAGTGTATGTATGGTTCCAGCCGCAAGCCGGGCCGCGCGCGCTGCCCCCGGCCGCCGTGTGTGTGTGGGGCGCAGAGATACTGACCGCCATCGAGAGCTTGCACAACTGTGGCGTCGTCTGTCGGTATGACTGACACTGATACTGATACTGACACTGATACTGACACTGATACTAATAGACCTAGTTCAGACACAGCGGAAACCGCTGTGTCTGAACTAGCACATATTGATACTGACACTGATTTTGATTTTGATATTGATGCTGATATTGTTGTTGATATTGATACTGATGCTAATATTGTTGTTGATATTGATACTGATGCTGATACTGATATTGATATTATTACTGATGTTGGTATTGTGTTGATACTGAACTGATATTGATGATAAAACTAATGCTATACTATAGTTGATTTTACATAATCAAACTTACATGATAAACACGTCACACAGCTCTGTTTATGCTTCATTCTGTTTTTATCATAGGCCTTAAGGGATCCTAATTTGTATATGCTTCAGACAACTCTGGCTCTACTTAAACTATTTATAGCAAGGGTAAGATTAACATCGAAGCATAGATAACAGTACCTTTAACATTTTAAACTTTACTTCCAGTGACCTGAACCCCTCAAATATCCTTTTGGGTGAGAGAGGACAAGTCATCCTAACCTACTTCATCCACTACCCCGGTGTGGACATGGCGTTGTCGCGAGTGCGGCGCAACCAGGGGGCGCTGCAACACCTGTTCATAGCTCCGGAGCTGTTGAGGATGACCTATGAAGACCTGGATGAGAACCTGGAGAGGGTGTGCGACTTCTGGAGCTTTGGAGCTATCATGTATGAGCTGCTGTGTGGAGTGGTGAGTTTTTTTAGGACTCCTAAAAGATAAAAATGGTACCCTATTACTAAGCCTCCGCTGTCTGCTAGCAGGTTGTAGGAAAAACATTATGACGCGTTATATTTTCAAAAATTAAAAAAAAAACTGCGTTACGTTAAACTTGAATGGTCCCCTAGTCCTGAGCTCTTAACCGAAGGTAAAATACCCTGATGGGGGTAATTAGTCTATTGGGGGTATTGTTTTTACGGGGGTAACAAAAAAACCTTGTTACACGATCCTATGTAAAACAAAAACATACAAAAAATAATTACATGTACTATTTGTTGTGATATAACATTTTAAAGACGGGGTAAAATCAGTTTTACTCATAGGTCACCGGGGTAACGGTATTGAAAAGGTTGAGAACTACTGTCCTATACCTCGGTTTTTTCGTCATGATTTTAAAGGTAAACAATGTTGGCACAACTTTTATTTATTTCATTAATACAGAAATTTATTTTAACATTAAATTATTGTTTATTCTTTAGTTTTATTTTAATTTGTGGAAAAGACAGTGTAAGATTGTTTATCTTTCAAATCACGACGAAAAAAGCGAGGTATAGGTAGGTGGTGTTACAGTGTTAAACAAGTAGTATTGTTCTAGCCGCTGTGGCAGCTGCACGGTCCCTTCAGCAGCCACTCGCTGCTGCAGCTGCCGGACGCGCTGCCGCTCGACCAGCGCTCGCTGCTCACACAGGTCGGTACACACACACACAGAGACAGACTGACACAGACTCACACGCACAGAGTACACAGACAGATAAACATCTAGTTAATTGATGTATAGATGAATGGATACTTGGTTAAATAAAATTCAGTTATTTGTTTCGTTTCGGAAAATAATAGATTACTAATAAACGTTAAATTTTAAGAATATCTATGTTTAGTTTATTTTTGTACCTATGTCGTAAATTTGATTTGATTTTAGTGTTCCCGTAAAAAAATATTACCGGACTTCTTAATATTTTTTACTTACATAACATGACCCAACACGATTTAATCATAGCCATCTTCACGGACTAAAATATATTTTTTTACTAGTATTGCTAACGTGTTGGTTTGCAACCAGTTGCTGACATACGAGCCGTCGGAGCGGCTGGGTGCGGGCGGCATCGCAGAGATCAAGCAGCACCCTTACTTCAGACACATCGACTGGCCCGCCGTGTGCCGCGCCTGGCTGCCGCCCGACTGACGGACGGACAGACAGACATTACACACTAGGCTTTAGACGCTAGACTGAATGTTGGATGCTAGAATAGAAAGACACTATACCTCATTTTTTTCGTCGTGATTTAAAAGGTAAATAATCTTCATTAGTGTCTTTTTATTGTTATTCTCGATTTAAAAATAAGACAGACACTAAAAAAAAAAAATTAAAGAATAAACAATAATTTAATGTTAAAATTTCTGTACAATTCTAAATATTTTTTTTAAATTAATGAAATGGATAAAAGTAGTGCCAAGATTGTTTACCTTTTAAATCACGACGAAAAAAACGAGGTATACACTAGTTATTGAACACTAGACACAATAGACATTAGCTTGTAGACCAGTGGTTAGTAACCTTTTTAATATCGGTACCCCTGTGACCTATAAAAACTGATTTTACCCCATCTATAAATGTTATCGAAACAAACAACACAAGTTAATTTTATCTCTATCTTTTTGTTTTCCAATCCTTATTAGTCTATCGTTACCCCCGGACAATGGCTGATTTACCCCCGCTGGGGTAATTACCCCTAAACTAGGAACCCATATTACAGATACTCCATACTGGACATTTACACAAAAGCAATAATGTATTTACTTGCATTGAATAATACTTAACAAAGGTCTTATAATTATACTTATTAATTTCAATCTCTTATTTAGTAAAATTATAAGTAGGTAAATTTATAAGATCTTTAAATCAAATGTGAAAATTGAATTAGAAAACATTTAACTTCGATTTTATAAACAAATATACAATTAACTATGGACAGTTGAAAAATCTTCAGTAATTATTTGTAAATTATTTTAACTTTCAATACATTCCATTTTTAAAGTTATTTTTCTCGTTTCCATACATTTATCGAAAAAACTTTCAAATTATTTTACAAAGCACTGAACTATAATAAATTATTGTAACTATTAGTAGAACGAGCAAATGTTCTGCAATATAATTTTATGTCTTAGTTTTAAACGTTGTACTTTCGACCTTAAATTTTCATGTAGTTTCAGTAAATTCCTATCATATTAAACAACTTTGCTATGACGACATTGGAATAACTTTATATTGGTCCCTTGATGTATTTCGACAAAAGCGCTATCTACCGGGTCCAATCATGATTCCATTTTTATTAAAATCGGTCAACTTAGGAATACTTCAGCGATAAATACACAAAGTTCATGTAATCAAGTTTATTTTCGGCTATAATTTATCTAAATAAGATACCGAAGCGTATTTAAATATTTAAAGCTGTAACAAAGATGAAGTGTATGATTTATTCGTGTAGAATTGGCTAGCCTGGAACTAAAGTGGTCTATGATGCAAAATAAAGTTATCAAACGAAACGTGTTTAAAGTCACTTATGTTTAAATAACCAATCAAATCGTAAAGTGGTATTTTAATGATAACCTTACTTTGGTTGACAAATGACACTTGAGACCACTTTTGCTTGGATTCATTAATTGTTTTGAATTTCAAATATTGTTTTTAAGTTGAAACATACTCATAGCCAAAAATGTTACATACACCACTTTAGTTCCAGGCTAGCTAATTAAGTTCTCGTCACATACAATAAGATGTATGAATGTATGTGTGTGTAGTGTGATTTATACTTTTGTATAAGTATAATGTGTACTTACGTATAATCTAGTCGAATATTTCGGAATTGTACAATCCAAAATTTTATACATTGCAGTATTTATAATTATACTATTAGTATATTAAGTACAAGTATTATATATATTATAATAGCTATTTAGAAATTAGTTAACTCTTGAGTGTATAAGTTTATCTGAAAATGAAATGATTAAGAATAGTAATTTATTTATGGTTAATTTAATTGTAATTATGATATTGTAATTTGATTATTAGTAAGGTGTGCGGTGTTCTCATTATTTCTATTATGTATTAAGACAATTTATGTTGAATTTTTATTTTAAATAATTTTTGCCGTCTAGTAATTTGCTTTCATTTTGTATACCTGCAAGACTTAGCATTTCCGATAGATATTTTTGTAGAATGATACGAACTGAATTTGTAATGTTCCACTAAAATAAACAAAAGTTACCGTTGTTTGCATTTTTATTTACATAATCAACATTTTTTTGTCTTGTCGAGAATTTACAAAGTAAGATTTGCGTTGTGTAATGAGGTTAGTTCATAGTGAAATAACGACATCTATCGTTAATCAGAAGGAACTAATACGTACAAGGCATTGAGTTTTTGTAATGCTTAAAAGTTCTTCTATTCGATAACAGATGGCGGCTCATTCAACAAATTAGTTTATACAATTTATAAACAGAGGGCGCCACCTGTATATCAAGTCAAGAATACCAGCTGGCTATTATTGAAGGATATTTATAAACCTTAGGATAGGATTTTGTGGTTCTATGAGATTTTTATGACGTAACATAGTCGTACTAGCCCGTTGAGCTATAATCTTACATCCCTTCTTAAATTTTAGACTCGGGGCATGAAATCTTGGGTCAGGTCGGGCCTAGTTGAGGATACTATGTTTATTAATTTTGCAATTTTTATTGACACACGCAAGTTATATTCGTTAGGTTATATTGTTAGCTTAACTGTGGATCATAATAAGAGTTATGTGAAAATAAAATAATTACCGATCTAAGAATTCATTATTAATCAAAAAAATTGATGTAAAGTTTGAACCACAACCTAAAGTTACAGTAGGAATAAACTTGTAATAAAAAGTTAAGGGTACCTAAATAATATCAACTTCTGTTTGTAGTAACTTGACGGTTTTATTACCAAACAGGTACATTTACATCCTATTACAATATAGCTTGCATCATTCATTCTCAGTGTATCGAGATATTGTGGGCTTGGAGTACGCCCGCCACATACCAACCAGGGTCATAGAATTTCTTCTAAGGTGATCCACTCATACTGTACTTCCATTTTGAGTCGTATTTCTATAATGTTAAGGCTTATTTTGGAACACAGCGTAAATACCATTCATTTCATCAACGGCTAAACGAAAAAGTACTTTACAAAAGCTTTGCCGTGAATTTAAATTCTATCATAGATTGCAAAGTTAAAATAAATATTATTTTAAATATAAACTCTAGTAAATAATAAGTTAAGGTTTAAATTTACTTGTGCCTTTATTGACAGTAGCTATAATCCGGTCTTGCAAGAACGTGTTCTCAAGTTAGCTTGTTTATGATAGCCGATAGCCATCCAAACTTGTTTGTATAATAACAGTCTTGAGAGAATGCAAAGCGGCGATTGGTTGCGTGCAATTTTGTTAAGAAAAGAACAGTCGTTTATTTGACCATCTGACGTTAGGTTGTGTTGCTCATGCGCAGTGTTAAAAAACTTATTCAAATTCGCGCCATAAATGGAATAAATTCTTTAATTTAAAAAACTGAAGTTTGTGTTTAATCGATATTGGAAAAATAACTTTATTCACACAAACTGTTTGTTTGCTGTTTTTAAATCGAGTTGTTTACATTATAGTGGATTACTGACTAGAGTGATATTTTTCTACGAGCATCGGTTGTATTACAATTGGATTCCATCTGGAAAGGTAAGTCTTACGAACAAGTTATGTTACGCTTACTACACGATACACATTCACTTTGCAGCTATTGGCATGCCTAGCATAGTTTTGTTACTTGTGATTCATGTGTGTTTCTGAGCAAATGTTAAACTTATTATAATAAATAATATTAGTGATTATAATACATTCATATAGGTAGTAGGTTCACCTATATAAAGCCCATACCTAATGATTACCTACGTATTGTAATAAAAAGAAAATTCTTTCTTACCTGTTACTACAATAATAAATTTTCATGTACTATGGGGTACATAATTACAACAAATTATTAAAGCAAAAAGCATATTATGTATAACTAATTAATTAATTCTATCTTTTAAAAATATGGGTCAATTTTCTAACCATACTTTGGTACCTATTAACCCTTAAATAGGCACGCAGAAAAAGTAACACAAACTTGTACGTGAGTGTGTGTCCTATGAAGTGTCGCGTCCCGGAAAAGATTTTTAAAACATAAAATTTAACACAATGAATGAATGACATCATTTGGACTTGCATGTTAATCACCGGATTTTTGGTGATGATTTTCATGATGCAGTTTAAGTTCTTTAGCCATTGTTACAATGGTCAAGACACTAAGAATTTGCTGGTACCTATACATATAATATTTGGCAAGTTTTCGCTGTGCCAGTCCACACAAAAACCCTTTACTGGAGTAAATATTGGATCTCAGTATCTCTTAAATAAAATCAACTATTTAGTCAGAGTAGACTTATAGTTGATTGTAACACATTGTCAATATCAAAGCACCTTTACGAAATGGGGGTAAATTAAAAAAAATTACGTACATAAGTGTATCATTGATACCTATAAGAAATAAATGAATTTAATTATAACCTGCAAAGCCATTTTTGTGCCGAAAAATGTTATTTGCAGAGCCTCGGTATAGGTATTATACTTTTTTTAATGTTTTCATGACTTTTAAAGAATTACTTATCCAGAGAATGATGGAATGGATGATAAAAAACAAATTCATCTTCACTAAAATTATATCTGCTTAAACTGACCTTTACTTTATCTAAAATGTTTAAATAATACGCATTTTTTTTACTTCTCATGCCATTTTTTCCGTCTTAATACCCAGGATCCCATGAACCGTGACCACTGCAAATCAGTTTTGACTCCTTCCGTCAGCAGCTGACAGCCTACACTTCTACTGAATTAATTTAATTAACAAAAACTGTTTGTAAACGCTCACATGGCTTACGTATTAATTGCACTAGCTTCCTACTCCGCTTGTAAAAAGGTCCTTTTTCTATGTAATTGGCCTTGATAAACAAGAAATATAATGTTTTCAATACTTGAATACCTATTTATTAGGTCTGGAATCAATTTTGAACGAGTCCTTCTTAAGTTTTAAGACTTTTTCGAAGGAAAAACCTATTTAATGCTAGATTTTTTGGTTGTAGATACTAGATACGTCTGTTTATGTCGTATAATGTAGTAATAATATAGGACATTAAGTTCTAATTTATCTATTTTTGAGTCATTGGCGTTGGTTTAAATTAATAGCTTTGTTATTGATAGTCAACTTAAATTCGTGATATTTAAATTTGGACGTGTATATATTTATATCAAGCCTAATTAAATGGCTGTCGAGTTGAGGCCAGTGGGAACAATAATTGAAATACAACAAATAAATTCACTCGCGTAAAAAATCTATTTACTTTTTCATTCTTCTCTCTATACTAACTTAGTCACAATGAAATATGAGAAAATGGGTTTAACCCTTTAGTACTGGCTGGCATTGTGACGTAGTTATTATGGTGGTAGGTACTTTCAAGGTTTTCTTGGTGTTTATTTATGGCGGAAGCGACGGTTACCATTTATAAAAAAAAATTATGAGGAGGTAATTTTTTGGTACTTATCTTTAAACTCAAGTGATCACAACACACACTGTTTTATACAATCAGTCTTAAATATAAAATAAAATTACACATGTTCTGATTGACATCTGTTTAAAAACTTCCAGTAAATAAAAGATAAAAGCTACAAATAAAAAATTTTGTATTCATAAAAAACAAAGTATTTTAATTAAATTCTTTATCTGTCAACAAACCTGTGCTTTGCCGCCAAAAATCTCTTAATTATCTGTGTCATGACGTTTTCGGGCACCTGCAAAGCTTGCGAACGAGACAACATTTCCACTTCATAAATTTTGTATAATTTCGCAACGTTGCAATAACTTTCGTATAGTTAAATTATTTTGGTTGGCAATGTTAAACAACTTTCGCCTTACATAACCCCGCTCTTTATGTAAATTGTGGTGGTAGCGTGTGCCTCTTTTGACCACGCCTTTTCACGTGTGGTTTAACTGGAAATTCGGCAGACATAACATTTTTTAACTTAATTACTCGATTCGACGCTAATAAAAACGAATTTTATTACATTTTAAACGGCTAAACCAACACTGAAATATTTGATGATCCATATAGTCAGGCACTTCGAGCTTAAGCTCGTTAAAATAATATAATGTGACGTATAAGTTAATTAAAATTATTTACTTCTTAGGTACTAACATCTTACTTAACGAAAGTCTAAAGTTTACTAATTAAACTGCTACTTGGTTAATAACTAAGTACAACTTTACTATCTTATAGAAATCTTAAACAATATCAGTTATATCATCAGGTTTTTAAACGACCCGAACGAACTAGGCTGTTTTCTTGTATCATTGAATTGATACATTTCCTCCAAAATGAATAGAATTGAATGCCTCTCAGACGGTCAGTAAGTTATTATTGTTCTGTCTACGTTACAGTATCCAGTCTGAATCGCCGGATGTTGTTCTGTATTCAACATTAGGAAGCTAAGTTGTTTCATCCATCTCAGGAGTTTTAGCGAAAATAACCGTTTTTGTTCAAGTATAGAATAATCTAGAGCCTGGGGTCTTAACCTAGGGTTAATTACCCCCGCAGCCGCAGGGGTAATTCAGCTATCTTAAGGGAGTAATTAAGAACCTAAGTTTAAGGATAGTAAAATAAAAAAATACAGAAAAAGCTACCTGTTTGTTTGACAACATTTTAAACACAGGGTAAAATAAATTTTGCTCATTAGTCTAGACTACTGGTATAGCACCACTGGTCTAGATCGTACGTGCTTGATTACTTCCTCGAAATGAAATTGGAAAATATATTTAGGTTTCAGTAGCAATAATTGCATTATTACAACTATTAAAAGTACAATAGCGCATTTTATTTCGTTAATTCGTTATTAGTGCTTCTAGTTTCAGGCATAAATTTTCGGAAATACAATGTCATTATGGTATAATTTTCTGTAGTCATTGTTACATATTTATTCCTAATATTATTTGCTTATTAAGTTTGTCTAAAAATAAAAAATCATTTTGACTAAGTTCTTAACACTCTTTATGTATCTCACTATTTATGTATGAGGACTTGGGACCCCATGGTAATAAAAATAACCTACTTAAGCATTTATGTCGCAAAGTATTGGGTGTTTTAGGCTTTGGCATATTCGTTCATCAAAACACGTCAATGCCCAAATCAAAAACATACCAAACACTTCCTTTTAATACCGGCAGTGTTTAGACAATCAAAGTAAACATTTTTATTGTTATTGAATGCGGCCGACAGCGTGGGAAGGGTTGAATAAACAATCGTGTTAACATCAATAACAATTACATTAGCGGGAAATGTATGGGGAGGGGGGGTAGTGTGGGAAGCCGCGACCAGCTTGAACCATTCAATTGATTACCCTGGAAGTTATTGACTTTCAAATGCTAACGGCAATAAATTGTTAAACCCATTGTAATTTCTAGTCAGTTCTTGGTAGATGGGATGAGTGACATTATGTTCAAGTGAAAGTGTCACCAAAAATATATGGACATTTTAGTGTTAAAATCGCGTGTCATCGTTCAAAACACGTCGTGTGCGAAGACCTTAGTCATAAAAAGATCACAATAATCTTACAGGCTTTATTGAAAATTAAAAAAAAAAGTGTTTCCGGGAAACACGCTCCGTATCAGTTTAAAAAAAATACCGAACCTTGACAATATTAAGAACGTAATTAGTTCTAGCATGAAAACTAGATGGCGCTACGCTGAAGCAATAGTACAGGGCTCCGTTTCTGCTAAATTAGTTAAAACTATTACGATTGCAATGAGAATCAATTGCAATTACATAACCATAATGACGAATTATCTATTCCGTAAAGACTTACGTATTATAATTTTGGAAGGCCGTTAACATAAATATTGAAAACTGTTCAAATAATGAACAGAGAGATTCAAGAGATAAACATTGGATCACAGCACAATAGGAAATTGTCCCGAAACAATGAGACAACTCATAATATACGATGTTATTTAAATGAAACAATTGATTTTAAATTAAATTTGTGGAATACCGATTGTTTAACACACTCTGCCAAGACACAATTGATACCTTATTGAAACAAGTGTAAATTGTTTGATTTTGGAAGCCTGTTGAACCGTCGAAGGTGATCATAATTGTCATCGAACTTCGCTTTGACAACTTCGTTTGATCATCAATTATTTCTCAGTACTGAATAGAAAATTTTACACCAATTTCAACTATTACGTTTTTTGAAAACTTGACTGCAATATCAAAAAAATGAATAGTGAAATCAATTTTGAGATAAAATAAGTACGCTTACAGTATATTTTTTTTTATGTATATTTTTTACTTTTTTTATTTTCAAAAATCCTTTTTTGACTAAAAGGTACCAACTATAGTTACATAATTTGTGAATGTTGTCGCACCCTGTACCTGTAGGTACTGTAATTGTGGGTACACTACTGCAATTAATAAATTAGATATGAAAAAAAATCAAATCATTTATTTCGTCTTAGGAACGAATAGTTCACTTAACGAATGTCAAAAATTTATAATACAAAAAATAATATAAAAATAAGGAGATAAAAAAAAATTACATCATTGGATTAAAAAGTTCCTAAAGTCTCGTTAGATGGTAACTTCTATATCATCGGCTTTATAAAATTATTATATACTAGACATCGCCCGCGGCTTCGCCCGCTAAAGAGTTGTTTTAAAAAATATGGGATTTATCCCAAGGGAACATATTATCGGGATAAAATGTATCCTATGTCCTATTCCTGGATGCAACCTATCTGTGTACCAAGTTTCAGCTTAATCCGTTCAACCGTTAGACCGTGAAGGATGGACAAACATCCAAACGTCCAAATATCCAAACATCTTTACAAACTTTCACATTTATAATATTAGTAGGATTGTAATATTAATTTTGTGTTACCTGCGTTGGGTGTCCAATAAATAAATAAATTAATTAATTAATAAACTATAAGTAGTGAAGCATTAGAATGACAATGAGCAGAGGGCCACAGAGTCACAAATTACATCTAGATCACGTACGAATAATATAAGTCGTGAGAAAACTCTAATTTCTATCCAACTCCCCTCATACAAACCATGCGTGACTTTTATCCACGAATATATTCAGATAACTCATTGATCGATAACTAAAGACTCCGATAAACTCGTCTATCAATTGTGAAAGTTTGCCTTTTAAAATGAGTTTTGTTTCGTAGTATAGAAAATGGTTTTACATTGATTTATTATTCGAATTGCGTAAGTCGATTTGACGTATCGATAACAGTTGAAATCACGGAGAAGAAAGCGAAATGTACTTTAACAATTATATTGGTTTAAATAAACTTTAAATGTAAGACCTTATTGGCTTATTGACGATGTTAAATTGACTTTTTAATAAATAATGAACTGATTAATTGTAAAAAATATGGTGTACTTTTAAATGTTTTTTTTTATTACTATTAATATTTTGGTAACATAGGTAAGCATATCGCACGGGTTAAGAATAATTTTAAACAAGGTGTACAAAATTTTTTGTTTAGGTAGGTACTGTAAAAAATACACTAATCACTTTATTTTAATATATTAATGAAGTACTAAATATTGATTTATTTATGCATAGGTATTTGCGTAATGTGCATTATGCAAATGCAAAATTTTTGACGCATTTTACTGTGTCCAAAACTCTCCTATAAAATTTCCTTTTGTTAGTTACGATATAATTAGAAAGGGGCGATTTACGATTTCCACCTAGCCACCTAGCAGTATAGTTAACCCTCAGGGAATAGAATACTCTATAAGAAATGGTCTGTTCGTCTAAGCGAGGGCATTGGTCATTCGACCATACCGTTACTCGGAATGGTCCACAGTGCTGTATTGGTTACTAAGTTATCCGATAAATTACACATGAGGCCTAAAATTGTACTTGCAATCGCCTGCGGTTCTGCCCGCGTAATTTTGCCGTTTTCGCAATATTTTTGCTTATGGTGGAATCTATTAACATTTAGAGTTGAAACAAATCGTCTCTTTCAGTAATTTTTTTTTTTTTAATAAAATCACTCGCTTTTAATTACGATTAAATCAATCGTATCATTAATCCCAGTTACATCATGGCTATAATTCAAGGTTACATATTCAGCGATATTTTTTATGACACGAGTACATTGCTGGGCTTGTGGTATTCCCATCTCCATTAATTTATATTGGCTATTCAAAGGACGATGAACATCAAACTTTTTGTGAAGCTCACTCGCGGTAATTCCACCTCAATAAAAAAGCATCAGGTAATCAATAAGAAATTATTCTATGCCGCTAATGATCAGAACGTAGCTTAAAGGATTGAACATTGGTCTCTCCAGCGTGAGTTCCTAAGATCAAACACAACATATTGTCGGTGAAATCGAAAATTTACATATTATTTTAAATTTGAAAACGGGTCTTTCGACACCATTCTTTCATATTAATTTGTGGGGCCCGAATAAATTTTGTTATAGGGCCCGCCTAAGACATACTTACTACGTCACTGGTTGTAAGGACAAGCACTATGTATGTATGTATATAAAAAAAAAAAAAAA
>LGAG01000382.1:423298-442668 GCA_001278395.1 Lerema accius
TTTTTTTATTAAAATGGACATGTTTGAGAACCACTGCCCTCAACATAATCAGGTAGGTTCACACATTTGTTGTGGGAGTCAGATACGTTTGTCCGATAAATTATATCGTGGATCTTTAGTTGTCTTGTCGAGCAACGCCGCGTTACAAAATGCATGATGTAACTAATACTGTTCACTCCACAACAGGTTTTTTCCACTATTTGCCTACATAAGTAAATATGAGAATATCTCTCTTCTATGGAACTGACGTAATAATTAGTAATTCGTAATAGCAGAAAATCAAAAAACTACGACTATCAAAAATTGGGGGGGGTGTAATAAAAATAATAGCCTATGACTCTATCACAATGGAAAATCAATTAACACATTATATATGTATATTGTAATCTGTCAAGCTGTTTAAGCTGTAGTGTAGAGTAGGCCAATGAAACGGACATACATACATACATACACATACATACATACGCCCAAAAAAGCAACCCTTGCGCATTCGGTTCAAAACAATTTTTGGTGAATCTTTAAATTGTTGTAAAAACTATCTTGGTAAACCTGAACATTGGTCATTAATTATGTTAGATATCGATTAATGTCCAAGATGACTTTGTCATAAGCTGATTTCCCGCCCACGTTAATGCCTAGTTAATATTGTATTGTGATAATAACTTAGTCATTATATGAATAATCATTATCATAATATTCTCACAGTAGTCTCTAAAACAGAAGCTTGCTAATAACTATACATATAGATATTTTTATGTAATTCATATGAGACATAAATTGTAATTCATCCATAAAAACATTTGAGTAAATAAAGTAATGATTATTAATATAGAGAGCAAAGTCTAGACTGTAACTAAAATAAAATATTAGTAACAAAATTACAGTACACTCAAATTCAATGAAATTTCCTTTTGTCATAATCCCTCAAGCAGTTGGAGTTGTAGAGCGTGCCAAAGAAATGGACATACATACATCCATACGCTCAAAAAAATTACCCTCAGTCTAACGCAGTTGAATAATAAAACTACACACTAATAACTCCCAGGATTCCCTCTGATTAACCATGAGTGAGATTAGTTTAAGTTCATCATTCAAGCTTCACTGGGAATCGAACCCAGACCCTTTGAACGACAGTCAATAACCATTAAGCCTCCTGTACAATGATCGTATTCTCCTGTAAGCGTAACAACCTGTTTTATGAGGCATCTTAGTTCAACATTCCGCTCCGACTCCAGTGTATAATCTTCATTACACGACCGGTTTCATATGTTGAGAAACTCTTACACAACACTTAACTAAGTTATGGATTGTCTTCAAGTTTTTATAGTTTTCCGTTATGACTGACACATACATACACACACTAACGAACAACACATATAACATACAAACATAATATTATCATATACATAATTTTTATAATCAAGAAATATGGCCTAATACTTCTATTTTGTAATTTATTTGCCAAGTTTGGTAAACAAATGTGTTATAAAAATGTTGTGTGGTATTAGTTAGTTACTCCATTAGTTATATAATTGTATAACAAGTCGAAACCCATTTACTATTAAGTCTCTAGGTACTACTTACTACAACTACCTACACTTATAAAAACCAATGTTCGAATAAGATGAGTATGTTAGAGAATGACACGTCATTCACATTTATTAACTAATCTAGTAATATTGAATAAAATACAATTTAAAGTTTACATAAAAATATTTTTGAATAAAAATAGCTCGTGAATAAAATAATCAGCGGTTCTCAAAGTGCAAAGTGCAAAACACTTAATATTAATTACGTGTCAATACAACCTTGTCTCCGTTAAGGTGGCAATTGAATTAAGGGTCCGTGTGAAATATTTGTGGGTCACCGCATGACATTTAGCCATTAAGTACCTCGTCTCGGTGGCCAAACATTATTCTTGTCAATAACCTGTTATTTCTTTATTCCGTGACTTGACAAATAAATCAAATTAATTTCAATGGAATGCCTCCAAAATGTATCGAGGTTGAAATACGAAAGAAAAGTATAGGACATAAAAGAATTCATTCAATGTCACTTGAATTTTATTCATTTTTGCCTTTTCAATAGTTATAGCAAAGTTTTATTCAAAAATTAAACATTCAATTTTAATGTAACTGGAAAGACATTTTAATAAATTGTCAAATGTTTGAAGCAAATAATGATTTTAACACATGATTTGAATGACAACACAGTGTATCTGATCAAAATAATAAACAAAAAAATAATTTTCCCATCATAATTAAAACTAAAAAAATATCTTTGAGATATCTCTCAGATATCCAATTCTTAACACATAATTAACATACATCATAAATTATGGCATTTGTCTTGTATGTCTGTAATAAAAATACATATTTGTATCCCAACATGGCGCGCTCAAGGCACACCATTTATAAAACTCAAGTTCAACGTTTTAATTTCAATACTTGTCAATTGAATTAGATAAAACGTGAATATAACGAGATTTAGGTCTACCTGCTCAATAAATTACTAAATCCAATGACAAGTAAGTTAATTAACTAGTTTTTAGATTTAATAGCTGCCGTAATGTTGAATATTGTGGTTTTAAAATTCTGTTATACGTGTGTTTGTCACTGAACTCCTAAACGGCTGAAGCAATTTGAAGAAATATTTTGTGGTGTACTAAGAGAGATCGAATATTGTTTAGAATCACAATTGAAGCCGGTAAGTGGCGCTGTTGTCGCGATACATCAAGGGACCTGCAAAACCAAAATTAACTAAAAGTTGTTGAAACACCGACTTAGTAAATCAATCTTCTAATAACTTATTAAAACTAGAATCTTTCGATAGATTTAAGCATGACAATGACTAACACATTGGTTAAGTTACACCTATAAAAACAAGAAGTACATTTGTCAGACCACATCACCTTCTATTTATGACTCGTATTCATCTTGTGTAGTGGAAAAAAAAAATCATAAACGCATTGATACTCAGACACTTAAAGTAGGTAATTGGTATTGATTTGTAGTAATTTTGTGAATACGACCATGAAGATTATAAAGTGGATCGGTTGTCCTTTATCGTTTATTCGTTTCCCACTTGTTGCTCCAAACTCGTCTCGTAACGCATTAGGCAATCGTCGCTATAACTCGACGAATATTTCTGCGTAATCGCCATTAGAAGCTTTCGACACCATTCGCTCATTTGGTTCTACGATTTTATACGGTTTTTTCTTAATCCGCTTCGTCGGTGTTCACATTTCTAGTGTGCCTAATTATGGGGCTGGTTGTAAATTAAATTTGAGTGATGATGGCGACATTATATGGACTATTGCTTTTTCTTCATCTTGTATGTTTTTACAGTGCTGATAGCTTATTATTTCTTCTATTTATCTTATCTTTTATAGTTTTTTTTGACTAAACTTATTCAAATGTTTTCCGAACATTAATTTACCTCCAACTAAGCCTGTTTGTAATCTATCATCAAATTCATAATATTTACGTTTCAGATTGTCATGTGTTTTCCGCACTGTTTGTACAATAATAATATCTCTATAGTCAATTCCGTCAACATGTCCATTAACTAAACAATACTTGCCATAGATATTTATCACATTTAGGATTATCTGATCATTGCTTAAATTCTCAGTAGGTATTAACGTACTAATAACGTATCGGTTCCTTCGCAACTATGTTGGCTGGGTTTAGTCATTAATGTGAGCGGAAAGAAAAGTTTAAGGGCCTTGCTCATTGACAGAACAGTAACAGTTTTACTTTTAAATTGTGTACACTTTTTAGATATCTTCAAGAGTCAAGAGGTCAATTCGTAAGCACTTTCTTACGAGGAGTCATAGTCAGTTTTATTCTAGAGCACTTCTTATGTATACCATGCCAGTAGTAATACAATATAATAACCGTAGAAACATTTCAGGTGGATCATTGAGCTTGTTATTAAGCCTAAGTTAGGACTCTATGCCATGAGAGAAATATTCTTTGTAAAGTCTTTATAATACGTGTCAAATATAATAGTGTACCAGATTTTTATCTGCACTTCTTAACTTGTGAAACTTAACTAGCACTTCTTGTAGATAATTCTCGTCTGTGGCTAGCAAATGTACAGTAGTGGGACGAAATCTTCTTGAAATTAGATGGAAATATGTCCACAGCAGCCAATGAGTGAGGGTCTTAAGAGCAGGCACGCGAATGACGCAAGCTCCAGCCGAGAACAGGTTTGGCTTCGATGTAGTACGGAGCGGAGCTGGTCACTGATCACCGGCGTGTTATGGCGTGTTTAAATGATCGTTATAATGTAATTCCTTGAATCATCCGACCTTACCTTATCGACTATGCAAGTGTTTATGACCTTAGTGTCACTTGTAGGGATATTTTCTACTTTAGTATCTTGATCGACGTTACTTTCAGGCTTATTTTCTGCCTCTTTAAGCTAAGTTTGTGAGTCGCGTGTAATTTAACTATTTATATTTGACTTTCCATAAAATATTACCTTGAACAAAACAAGCCTTCGAGTCACACCAAAATTGCGCTTGCGAAAGACAGACTTAAACTAGCAAGAAAAATTTGATATTAAACAAACGAAGGGCGGAAAATCCGTAAAATTGCTTTTATTTCAAATATCAAAATCACTTACCAATTAAACAACTAATTGAAGTTTGTGTCGCAAACTACAAATGAAAAAACATCTACTATTCAGTGTTGATAAACCGCTACTAGACTTTCGATTGACGTTGCTATTTTAGAATGTTGTTTTACCGTTGTCAACTAAAATGGTAAAAAAAAATCTTGTCCAACCACTAAGACGGCTGGTTAGTTTTTCAAACAAACGCGGTTAGGAAATGCGCCGTAAAGTGTACTGGAGTTTGCTGAATTACGTCAGATTGTCCAGTCCTGTTCGCAGATACATACGCAATCCAATTTTACATTAACACCTTTTATGTCACTCGGAATTAGGGTTGTCAACTTTTTTTTCAAGTACTAAAATATATTTAGTGCTGAGAAAAATATTAAACCGTATTAAAAAAAATAAACACTATTTAACTAATTTTATTTTTAAAAACTGTCCCAAGTCTGATATTTATAATGTTTACCATTTTGATGCAGAAAACAATATTTTGTATACTATATATTTTTTTCAAAATGTATACTGTAGTGAAGAACAGTGTAAGTTTTTAACAGCATAGTTGGCAACCCTATTTGCAATCGAAACTAGAACGAATAATTAAACTAAAAATTAAACAGCAACATAAGTGGTTACATGACTATCGAATATTATGCTTGCTTTTCAATGTCATTGCAAAAATATATTAAAAATACTATCAGTATCTAGTACTGATTTTATCTCAAATCCTCTATTGCAAAAAGAGTGAACTTTACGCTTGATTTATTGTGTCGTAATTTCGAAATAACACTGTCTTATTTTGTTATCTTTCGAAATTATCGAGCCAGTGTCAATATTGAAGCGATGTTACAAATTTACATTATTACCGCACTGAACTAATAACTTTTTTAATTTGATGCTCTCAGTCTATCACTCATTCTTATGCAATTTGCTCTTCATTAAAACTATGACAAGTAAAAAATAATTTAAAAAAAATAAGTCAGAAATCGATTGTCGTAGTAAAAAGTTCCATACCTTCTATAAATCTCACCTAACAAACAACATTCATCATGTCATTAATATTTACAATTCTTAATTTTAAACTAATTTGGAAATTTAAATAACTGTCAAGAAGTTCAAAATTTCTAGTTGTAACACAGTCAGATATATTCTGTATTTTTAGCCAGAAAAACTGATAGGCGTGTGATATACCGAGATTTTTTCTAACTCAAATCAGTGAACTTTGAGTACCTACCGCTGTAAAATATTCAAAAACTTTTAGCATTTCTAAAACTTTAAATAGAATAAGTCTGCGTAGATTTCTGAAGTGATACGCCACTTGGTTTAGAATTCTGTATATTGCCATAAAAGTCATCTAGATTCTAGATCACATTCGCTAAGGGCACGCCGCCAATTACCAACGGCCTCTACATTTGACTTAAGAATTAACTACACACCTATTTACTAGTTAGATTTTTATTCAAATAAAAATACTTTTAATATAAACCCGTAACTTACCAGGATTTTCAAGTATTAAATTAGAAATATTTATTCAAATTTTATGACAATTTTTATTCAAAAATAAAATTGTTAAGCGGTTTACGCACCGTTTTACTTATTGGATTTTTTGTCGGAAATCGATTAACTGAGCTGTTGGTTCCTAAGACGAAGTAAATAATTTAAATTTTATTATTCAACCGAGAACTCTGCTAGGCTCAATAACTACTCAGTAAAACAATTCCAGTTATCAAATCTGAAATATGCTGCAGGCATCTAAGCAAATTGTAGGTTGTTATCAACTAATGCATGCGAGTAATGTTGCCTCGTCATTAGCCACACAAAGACCTGTCTGAGGTTTTTTCAACCAATTTAATGGTATCCGAATCATGACTCACTGTGCCTGTTCATCCACAAGGTTACACCATGTAATCACGCCGTAGGATATAGTGTTAAGTATCGTATCAAGCTGATTGTTTTAGCTTGTAGCTTCTTAAAAATACGTTGCCAGTTGCAACGTGATGTCAGACTTATTCTCTTCTTTGAAGTCTGAGAAATCTCTGTCATGTCATCTCACAGACAAAAAAATATACAGACTGAGACTTAACAAATGAGCTTAGTAGAAACTAAACATAACGTACTTATCAAATGGTAACATTTCCCGTTGCTCGACAGGCCGTGCTCTGTGTGACATACGTCAAATCGTAAAAATAAAGGAAAAAAATTAATTCATTTTTTTGTTTTGAAAACGTACTGTATACATTTTGTGGTCTGACTGTCATCTATGATCTACGCTACTCAATAAGAAATTTTTTCCAGTCAGTTCAGTCATCATGTGAAAACCTCTGGACCAATGGAAATGAAATTTGTATGACGGAGTTGACTTCGGGACACTTTTTATCCCGGGTAACGGTTTGTTCCTGTTAGGTAGCAAGATTTATCAAAACAAAAAATGTCGGGCCACTAGTTAGTCAATAAAAGTCATTACTATTAAATATAATCCGTCTTGAATTTCAATCAAATGTCTGACTCATTTGCGCTTATAAGATACCCAATACTTATCAGATTGAATTCACATCTTGTGGTAAGTCGATACAAAAAACCTCGTTTCAAAAAACAAAACTTACTTTATACGCGGGTCAGGTTAAAAAAACCGTACGTGGTGTGTGAATGAAGTACTTGCCTAAACTAATGTGAATATTATGCATCTGTGACACAGCCTGTTTAAGGTCTATTCGTAAGGTTAGACCGGCATTCTTCAGTGAGACCTTGTTCGAGTTGCGTGCATCGTGGCAAAAACACCGTTAGTTGCAGATGTCACAGATTATGAAATTACTGTTTGTACAGATTATGTAATGTGTCAGTAAAACTTCAAATGTGAACGGAATTTGTGTCTTACGAATGAGCTATGAATGGTGTTAGCGCTATAATGACTATGATAATCAGCTAAGTATCTTCGATGTTTTTTACAAATATTGTGATTTTAGCGACCATGAAGTCATCCGCTTTATTTTTTATTATCTACTAGATAAAACCACCTACATTTGCTGGCAACGGTTCCATGAATACGAAACTAGCAACTGACATAGGTTTAATTTTCTCCTTATTAGGATTCCTCTCCTCCAACTTTCACAGTAAAATTTTTTGTTATTCTAATTATAACTACCTGATTATTTATACCCATCGAGACATATGGATTAAATTGAATAATTAAAACAGCTGCATGTGCAGTGTAAAGACATTGAACTACTTTAAACAGCTTTCATTGAACATAACAGTGAGGAAGCTAGTCAGACAGCCCCTTCAGTCTCCACCCAAAACCAGGTTATTGCGAACGACTACTAGTTTTAAATCTTGAAGGTCTTCCACTACATAAAACGGATGCTTTGTTCTTAATGACGGATATGATAGTAGTATCCTGACTATGATTTGCGATAAAGACAACATTAGGCAAGTAACACAAGCCAATCGTAAGTCATAACAGATTAAATGCTGTGCCCAATGACATCATGTGCCCAATACTACTAATAATAATGTTCTTCATACAACTGTCAAAATATCACGTAAAATATACTTGTAATGTTCATCAACTAATTCATCCAAAGATTATGGAAGTGGATGGGAGATAATGACACAAATTTTCCTGGCGTAATTTGTTAAATTGTTTTTAGATCTAAATTATATAATTTTAAATTAGCTCTATGAACTTGGAACCAATTGATGTCACCGTTTCGAGCCCAGAGTGTCGGTATTCAGTATACTTACATAAAACAGCAATGATTACCTCATTAGTTGCTATGGGTGGTATCCAAACACTAAAAACGTTAATTGAGACGTAATACACGCTGGGGAGACAAAAACTTCTGCGGTTAAGCCATATACGATGTAGACATTAAGAAGTGGTTTCTTGAAGGTCATCCCCATTGTTGTAAGTGGAAAAGCTTCGCAATTATTTTTAAACATAGCCTCAGGGCTCTTTACTGTATCTACCTTTTATCCCTCACTTCAAAAGTAGGATACGTATCTAACAGGGATCTGCCCTGTCAAACATTGCTGAAGAAAGTGCCTTTGAGGAATAGTGCAGAGCATCCACGGCAGATTGAAACAACACCAAAAAGAAAGATATTCCTTGGAGCTATTGTTCAATTAAAACTAAAGACAGTTCTTTTGAGCTAGACACACTTGTACTAGTGACTAAGACTAACTACTTGAAATATAGCTTACTTCCACGCAAATAAAATCAAAGCTAGAAACTTGACGGACCAAATTACTAATCTATCTCAACTGCCGATAATAATCAAGTACAGATAATAAAATGCACTAATAACTCCTGTCAATCAGATTGTATCGAACGATTGAAAGAATTGTATCTCAGTCGTTGATGAGTATCGCTTGAAATGTTGTCCAAAGCTTTAGTTAAATCCAAAACTGAACGTAACGGAATGTCGTTTGCCTCTAAAATGACCGCAGATATCTAAAACTACTTGCGGTTTTAGTGCCATCGATACCAAATACGCGTTGTATCATAAGATTACTACCAATTTTATGCTACTGACCCGTTAAAGCTTTGCTTCGGTGATCTCATGCCTAAATAAATGCACACGCGAATTATTGCTCCTATAAACTATCCCATCCTTTAGTATAATTATAAATGATTGCTGCATATTCTTAATACTTGAACCTTCAAAGTTCAAGAAATAACTTTACTGAGTTTTAGTGAAATCTATTCAAGGACGGATTCACGCTTATGATCTGTAAGATAATAAATAAAAAATAAAAAAAATCGAGTTCCAACTTGTTGTTTCTCTTATAAAATTAGTTGATACTGATGTTAGCCAAGTTTAATAAAAAATATTTTAAAAATCGGATACATCAATACTCGGATCTGAAACCGGATCGGATAGTGTAAAGCGCTCTAACACCGTCTATGTCTTGTATAACAGTTTTTCTTTATTCGGATAAGATTGTCGTGCGGCGAGAAATATGGCGTCCGTCTTGAATTCCATTAAAAATTTAATTTGCGTCGATACGTGTCTCTTGATTTTTTATTTAATGGATGAAGAATGAGATAACAGCAGTTTAGGGTTAACAACCGGTCAATTATGTGCTGATTTGATAGGCTGAAAATACTTAGACTGTAACAGAATACTAGTATTTTTAGAGTAACTACATGACTTGCTTATTGGTTGAAATTCGACCATACCTCAATATGTCAAACAATAGATTATAGACTCGGTCGATATAGGTACTTGGATGGAAAATGTCAATGTCAGTAACCAACCATCTGACGAATGTGGCTATTCATAAAATAGTATGTAGGGTGACTTTTGAAGCTGCAGAACAAGTCCTCTAAAAATTTAAGAATCTAAAGCCTGGGGGGTAATTACCCCGGTGGGGGTAAAACATTTATTTTACGGGGGTAACGAAGGACCTAATTATTACGGTCTTAAAGAACAGAAAAAAGTTACTTGTATTGTTTTGATAACATTTAAAGTCGGGGTAATATCAGTTTTCCTCATAGGTCACAGGGGTAACGATACTGAAAAGGTTAAGAACCACTGGTCTAAAGCATTCAATCAAACATCCAGTGTACGTCATCGTTTCAACATCCGCATGCCTCCACACATCCCATGGTGCATAGTAAATAGTAAACATTGGTCTTGGTTACGTAGTACTATCACTTTCCCCTTATTATACTAACTACGTTAACTCGGGAGAAATGCTTTCGACAAACAATAACTGTTTGTATTGCATACTGTCGATGTATAGCTCCGAATTTGAATGCCTTTGAGAATATTCTAGAATTTTCTGTTGAGATGGATGGAAGTTCCTTAGGAAGGGCTTGAAAAATTATGTTGCGAAACGGTAAATATACATAATTATATTTTACGTGCGAGGTATCTTTGGTGATTTTCTGATTCATTGTGAGATGTGAGATTCGGCTTAACTTCGCTGCCCAATCTCACGTGAAATTTTTGTTTGCTTCTACTATAAGTATTTGTTTTGAAATTTATCAAAGAATATAATACACGTAATATACTTGGTATAAATAACATTGCAGTAAAAATTTGAGGACCACAAGAAAAAACCTGATTTTCAATGTGGGTAATACATGCGTGTTCAGTTTGAGAACCACTATACCTATTACCTGTAACATTATAATTATTTTAAAGATAAATTAAAGTGCATTAAATTAGCTACCAAAAAAATAAAATTCCCACTATCATTTTAAAAATGTATAAGCAATAATTACAAGTTATTATAAAAACTAACCTTGATATTTTGCTATCAAACTTTGATCACTATTATAACGATTGAAATTATCGAAGTACTATTATGTTATCTATTTGAATATGATGCCATATTTTCGTAATTTTTGCACAGGCCTCGGTAGCGCAGTAGGCAGCGCGTAAGTCTCATAATCTTAAGGTCGTGAGTTCGATCCTCACCCGGGGCAAACCTTTTTTCCATATCTAATCTCAGCCAATCTTACTGTGATATTTTTTTTTTTTACTGATACTAATAATAAAAAAATCCTTGATCTGTTCATTTGTTTAGTGTTGACATTAATTACAGATTATGTTTTGTTTATTACTAATTTGGTTATTTATAAAAATGACAATAGTAATTAGCTTTTTGCTTTTGAAATCGTTTATGTAGGTATTATGAAAGTATGAAAATAAATAAAGTTATCTGTGGTTTACTTACTTTTAATGTCAAAGGAGGAGTGGTTAATTACAGTAATATTGAATCTGTCAAAATTATGAAATAAAATTAGCTGCAATGAGATGCAAAGTAATAAAATAATCTATATTGTTCAATTGTTCAACAGGTTATATACGGCTTATAACATAAATTACCAACTAAAGCACTTATTTTTATAAGCCTTTTTAATAAAATAATCAAATTGCTACGCTTAATGCAATTACAGTATAAGTCAACTGAGTTATTAATGAAGTTGTAATTTTCTCCGTCAATGCCACACACCTTCAAACACCTGTCGAGTGTTGCAACTATAAAGTTGTTTGCGAAAGTTGCCGCGCCTCATATGATAATTCCTTCCTTAACAATACTGCTACATGGCTACCCACATTTCAAATCATCTTATCTGATTGTATTATGATTATTATTAACACTACACGTCGTATAATGGGCTGATTATAATTATTCAAATTTTTGGTATCAACGCCATCTATTGGAAAGATTAACTAACGTGACATTATAGACTGGGCGTCAACGAAAAAATCTGATTTATTGCAGACAAATATTTATTTATTTTTTCCTTTTTTATTTAAGTGCGTTTATTGTTGGAATGTTTATTTAATTTTGTTATTTTTGTTACAGGAATTGGAGTTTCTACAATTTTTAACACTCGTAAGTTGAAGTTATTTCTATAGCTTTAAGATATTACTTTCAAGCAAGGATTTCGTACTAATGATATTATAATTGTCAGTTACAGTACATACAAAATGTTGGTCAAAAAGTGCACGATCAAGATTATTTTAAATAGGTATTATCCGTCGTTAGGACCTTGACTTGCATTGCAGGCATTTGGTAGTCACGTGGAATATAAAGTATTGAACCTTTGTCATTTACAGCTGTGAAACTACAATAGGATATTATCATATGGACCTTTAGAGGGATTATCGTAAGCTATTTATTATTGGAAATATTTACATATCAAATAGCTCCATGAGTTGTCAATAATTCTTTACATTTATTTCTTAAATTTTTATTTCACATCTATTCTCACCTTAAAATGTTTTAAAAGTAAATTTTAAAAATGTCATACGTTTTTCTAATTGCGTAATAAAATAAACAAACTCAAAGTTAACTTTTTTCAATGCTAACAAATCGTTACTTATAAAATCACCATAATGGTAATTGTAATCTCAAATTTTTAGTAGTAATACACTCAAAGTTATTATTTCACCATGACCTGAGAAGAGTTTGTGACCTTAAATATTACTAAAATGTTACATTAGTTATCGAGTATTTAAGTATCACGTAAATTCACGCAATACCCCATGCATCAGTAAAACTAATTTGCACTGTGATAAAAATTATTACTATAAACATAACATTGCGTATCAATCACGAAGCTTTGAAATGAGCATAGAATAGCCCAAGACAATCTTATTCGGCCTTACAGTGACCTTACAGTGTTACATAACTTAACATTGTTCGATTTAACTTTACAAAGTTATTCTGATAACTCGTTACATAAATCGCACTTTATTACAACGCAGTATGGGTTAGGTAACTCGTAGTAAAAAGGAAGAATGTGTTTGTTAAGTTAACAAGCAAATTGCTAAAAACAACGTCCGTTTAGATGGTCGACAGATAACAGCTTACGGCCGCAGAATGGCTCTGTTGAAATAGGATGATATTGAGACGAACATAACAATGAATTGTTATCACTTAATTTATTGTAAACTGCATTTAATATGCGCAGAAAAATAACAGCGATACTTATGTTCAAATATAAAAAAAATAAAGCCATTTTGTGTTAATAACAATGAAAGAGTTAATTAGAGAAACAATGAATGTAAAAATGTACGATACCTATAATGTTATTAAAAATGGAGAATAAAAAAGAGATTTAGATTTCTGTTTTCTCAATTTAATTTACCCTATAGCTGTTTCTAGTACGGTAGAAGCCAAAACAACTGCCAGTCACAACTTAATATGAGAACAACTTAATCTTACTAAGCGCATAGGTTGTTGAGTTCTACATTATTATTACATACTCAAGAATGGAATTCCTTCTGCTTTTTGTTTATACAGTAGTCGAACACAGGTAAGGAGACCTGGCACGTGACATCTATTGTTGAGATAATAAACAGTAAGTTTATAAACACATCCGTTGCCATATCTGCACATCTCGATGACACGGCTCTATCTGCGCGTGACTAAAAACGCGAGTCTAATGCATTATTCTCACAATTACGTGACTGTTGTTTCAAATTCATTATCTGTATTAAATGCTGTGATAAAATTATCAATTGAAATTTTTCTATTTTTCTTATTGACTATATTACTGTTAAAGTAGGTAAAATTTAAATAACATTTATGTTTAATCGTACTGAATTATAATCACTAATATTGAGTATATGAGTTATTCAAAACACACTAACATTTGATTTTAAAAACTTGACTAATTTTAACTTATCTCAAATCAATAAAATGTGAATCGTACGATTATGATCTACAATACAAATGTAAATTTTACAACAATCGGATTCTTATTCTAATTCTTCATATTAGCATGATTAAATGTCAAAAACAGTATATCGATAAAATTTGATTGAAACTGACTAAACTTAATGGACCAAAAAACTTTAATTCAAAGTCTTTATGGTAATTACAAGTAATATAACAAATTCCATCGACTCTACAGGGCCTTGATTAACTTGAGGGTACTTGTGAAATCGCACTATTAAGTGACTAGTGAGTGAGTAGTAATTATTCGTCACACATGCTGGCTGACCTTGGCTTCGTAAGCACTAAGCACAGCGTGGGTCGCATCTTATTGTATTGAACACCTCCATTGCAGTACCTGTTGTTTGCACTTGCACAACTACGAGTATATACAAATGTTTGCTATTCTTAAGCGAGGTGGGAATGAGATAGGTAATGTAGAATAGTGAAATAAGTGGGCCTTATAAGGAGTCGTATGACATATTGGGTGAGAACTTCAGCATTGTCATTTATAATTATCTATATTATATTCCAAGAAGATATGTATGTATGTATGTATGGATCTTCTAAGCGAACTATCATCTATAGTCAGGAATCAATACATCATTTGTTGCTTTTACCTCTAATGTAGTATGCTTAGATTTCTTTACTTACAGCTAGATTTATTGCTTTACTCATCCAAACAACAATCGATGGATTTAAAGCTGTTGCTCATTAGAAATCAAAATGAAATGCACACGTTGTCATGTCTCCAAGCACGTTTAGAAGCCACGAGTGTAGTATCGAGTGTGGAATTGACTTGTTACCGCGTTTGAGAATTCAATGCACGCCCACAATCGTGACTGTGGCTTTCTGAATAAGGAGAATGATGAATCAGGAGTACCTGTACTGTAAATGTATGGGACTGGTGCGATATTCTTGAAGACAGATCGTCTTTAAGGTCGAAGCACATCACAAACGCTGTATTTTAAGAATGCATAGAAACAGCAATTGGTCATGCAAAAACCCTTGTTCATAATTTATACGTGACTAGTGGTGTGTATTAGCTTCTTTATTTTAATGTATAAAAGAAAAAGTGCGACGAATTACTTGATAACTCTTCACGGGCGTCATAATTCAATTAGTATTAGAATGAAAAGTTTAATTGAAAATGTTGTAAGATACATTTATAGCTTCCACAGGGTTTTGCCTATCAACAGAAGCAATTTTAGCATCAATGCACTTCATAATTCGTTGTATATTTCTGTTACATAAAAACCAAACGAATGGTCAATGGTTCTAAATATTTCCCGAGCCGTGAAGTGACTTCGTTCTTTAAAAAGCCTAATACCGTTTACGGAAAACCTCAGTACCGGTTTGTGGTTTAGAACGAACGGAATTGTTAAAGCTGTTCACGCCAGTCCACAGACATTACGTATAACTGACGGGATTGTGTCATAAAACTTAAATCATCACTTGCATTTGAATATAAAACTTTTTTCATGCACCACGGAAGTCACCAAATTGTTATGTAGTGAAACCAAAGTTTCATATTACTCAGAATTCATTAATGGCTTTCCAGTTTATGGTTTATCCAGTTTGACAATACGCACCTATGGTATGTTGGGTTATGACTTTTACTTAACTTCTCACTGTTAAGGAATAAGTCACATATTATAAAACCTGCTACACTATTATGAAAATCATTGAAGTAACTTAAAATGAAATATAACCTGATTATTTTCACTCACTAGTCGTGTACTAAGTCTACGCATCAGGTTTGACTAAAGTTTCATATGTTAGGTTAAAAATTCCTCTAAATCCACTCGTAAGCCTGTTAAAAACAACTGTTACGAGAAAGTAAAAGTGAGTAAGCATGGTCATTGCGAAGTAAGTAATGAATTAGCCGTGGTCAGTTAGCTGAGAGGCTAATTCGTTGTTCTCACGGAAACTAGTAAAACGATAGGCGATGCGGTGAATACTACTGATTGTCATTCTACCACAAGGTTACTAACACTTACTAAATAATATTGAAATTAAAAGTATGTTGGGGTTTTGTAAAGGTGTTACAGAGACCTTAACCATGTAACTAAGCATATAATTCAAAATCATTTATACTTGTAGCTATTGTTGTCTTTTATTCTACCAATGTTCAGAATTATTCTTGCGATTATTTAAATTATATTGTTACTGACAAATCTATACGAAATAGTACGATAAAGTAATAATAATATCGTTCTAAGAGATAGTAGTAACTCTCCTGATGGTAAGTAGCGATGTAGTCTCGGATAGAAAATGACGAAACAAACTCCATAACACACAGTTTCCACAGATACTTGAAGTCGTAGTACCAATTTTACCGTAGTAACAATTTTATCGTGCCGTCTTAACACCATTTGTACCAAGTACTGGAGCAGCAAAACCTTTAGACAATGGAGTAACTAATTACTTGGCGAAATAGTGCGATTCATATCTCGCATTGTGCACAACAATGACAGGTTAAGTTGAGTTACAAAACGATGTTATCCACGAGGAAATTAGCTGACAAATTCTACTGAGGATTTCTAGTGCGATAATTTAATGTTTTTTAAATAATTTTTTGTTCTTTTTTATACGCGCAGTTTACGTCTTCAACGTGTTTAAAACGCATTACCTATTAAATTACATGAGTCGAGTAATTTTTTTTAGTACACAAACGCATTCGAATTATTTATTACTATTAATAAAGATGTCTAATTTCAATTTTTTTAATAAGTCTCTTAAGGTATACAGAAAATAGATAGTTTAATAACTTCTTAATTATTATTTTACCGTCTCCTAGCCTATTTTATGAATGGCTCGGTATAATAATGTATGTAATACCTACAGGACGATATACAGTTTACAACAAAAATATTATTAAACTTGCAAAATTTTTAATACATACTTGGCACATAGGTATAAAGGTATATAAATAAAGTAGTCAGGTTGTTCATTTGAGGGCAAGATAGGGTGTTAAATCCCAAAACTTCTATTGTTAAAGTAATGCATTGTATAATATTGGTTACTTCACTCCTGTTACCAGTTTCTAAACAAGACGGCAACCGAACAAACTTTCGTCTACATTTTTTGTTTTCCAACTAACTCACGTACTCGTCCCACTTCGAATCGAACGCTTTCCAATGCGAATTTGTTAATCGAATGAGTTTATTGTAATCAACGCCATCTCTTGTCCAATAGCTAATACTAATACTGTCGCCGTACTAAATTGCACGTTATTCACATTTTTATTACAATAATATTAATTCGAAATGTTGTCAATATTGCTATACAGTTAAATATTTTGTTAACTTTTAAGTTAATATAGATTTTTATGTTTTTAGGTTACTTAATTTTCATTTTCATTAAAATGTACCTATAATTTTTGCTGTCATCACCGATTTTCTCAGATACACGCTAATTATATTATGCTGTTTTTGGAAATTGATTCAAATACAACTAAAGCTATAGTGATATACTTAGAAAGTTAGAAACCATCACGTAGATAAAAGTCGATTGCAATAACACCTACAGTGGTGGAACCAGTAATGGACAGGGCACCAGTAATGGACACAAAATCGACATTGTTTGCAATAATAACCGGATATGGAAATATTTTTAAAATACTTGCACTAAACCGTCAATAATAGATCCTTGGCTGTTTACAATGCCAAATATAATTTAGATCGGATGTCTTATTTTTAAATGGCAGGATGTTTAAAAGGACAGCAATAGTGCCATGACAAAATTATGTGTTTTGTTATAGAAATTCTTAAGGGAGAGAGTATTTCAATTTACAAATTATTGAATTGTTTGGAGTCATAACTGCAAGTTATGTTGTTTTATGGATACTCGAGTGTATAAACAACGTAATTCAAGTAAAAAATGATATTAAAATTAACATTAATTTCCTTTTTAACGACTTGTCAATGACTGGTACCGAAATTTCACAAGTATCCAGTAATGGACATTTGTGTTTAATTTTATTTGACGAGGTTATTATATTGGGTTATTGATTTAAATCATTAGAAAAAGTCGATGACAAGCTATAACCCATCAATTTAGCCCGGTTTTCACAGCGAGCGGAGCGGACACAAAACTGACTGTTTTTACCCAGCACGCGTGAACGCCATACTTTATGTTCCGCAAAAAGTGTCCATGACTGGGTGTCCATCACTGGATCTGGGGTGTCCATTACTGGTGCTTTGGGTACTTTTACTTTAACAATTTTTTATTGAAACATACATCTATTTGAATCTAAATTAAGTATAACAAAGTGTTCCTCACTTATTCCTTTTTATAAAAAATAATCGTCAACTTTGTATGATCATAGGAAATATTATATTTTAAGAAATCTTCAAATATGTGTGGTTAAACCGTCCATTACTGGTGCCACCACGGTAATTTATTTTCATTAAAAAAATATGAAATTAACGACAGAACCTTTCAATTTCATAACATAGCTATATTTACATAAAATATATTAGCAGAACTCAAAGCGTTTATTTAATGTTTAAATATTAGTATTGCTAAACTTTGTTCGAAGATGAACCCAAATCCACATCCAACGTAAATATTACGCGTGTCGGCGAAAGTTGCGCGTTTACGTTTAGCACGTGTTACATACTAATCTATTGTACGCATCTGAGAACAAAATATACGCAAACACCTAACGTTGTAGCCTATGAGTCCTTTTATCAAGTGAAATTAACTTTAAGGTTTTTTAGGATCCCAAATTGGTAAAACGGATCCTTATTACTATGACTATTATTATTGTTAATTTGACGCAAATTACGATCATTAATATTGAGTGTCCGATTTTGATCATCTAATTTTACCGTTGACCGTACACCGTACATACGAGTACGTCGGCCGCCTTAACCGTGATACATCCGTAAAATTAATTATAATTTTTTTTTTTCGTAAAATCGCAAATCTGCTGATTAAAATTTATATGAAAATTTTATTCCCTTGTAAATTAAGTCTTGCAATTAACTACACTATTAAGCCATTAGTTAGTTTTGATTATAAACTTTATGTCTACTAATTTGCTGATACACTATGGTCTTCAAAGGACCCTAGGAATGTAAGAAACTGAGAATTTGAAAGTGACTAACTTCTCGTATGGTAATCCGAGGAATGCAGCCGAGACCGCATTGTATTGGCGACGGTAGGAATGCATTACCCAATGCTTCGCTAATCGGTTCTAATGATCTAATTATCATAGTCTTAAATGATTGAGTTGCTCCCAGATATAATCTTTAGTTTAATCTGTATCTGATGTCTGTCGCTAAATAGCTGTTGATATTGATATAAGATATAAGAAACGGTTATATTTAACTACCGACGGTTGATAAAGAAGTCTGTTATGCTAGCTTATTAATTCGAATTTTAGTTTTTTTCTTCACGTCTATGAAATAATGGACAAATTGTGTCTTAAATCTATACTATAATAAAACAGTAAAATAAATTTGTCTGTCATTGAGTATACTTACCAAAAACTAATCTAGAGTGACTCAAAAACAGTAACTGAGTACGAATCTACAATTTTTAAAATTTTTGTATGTCTGTTTGTC
>LGAG01000382.1:444334-459815 GCA_001278395.1 Lerema accius
CTATTGAGACAGGTGACAAAAGAGAGGTATTCTTGCATAATGTTTGTAAAACAAGTCTTCCTGGTCAATTTATTAACACTGGAAAATATAATATTACCATAACGGAAGCAATGACTTCCTCACTGATGAGAAAATGCTAGCAGCTTCCAAATTAAACCTTATTGCTTCGACTTAAGATCCAAAACAGCAATGTGTTTAACTCGCAGCTCAATCTTTTAAAATGTTACAGAATTCGCAAAAATAAACTTTATTGATGTCAAAATAAGGTTGGTTGTAGATGATCATGGGTTCATAGATAACCGAGAAGACATGAGCGTCGAAGTCAAATCGGTTCGTCACGATCGTTAGCAAGTTATTAAAGTTATTACGGACGATTTCAAGTTTTGAATTGAATGTTGTAGCGTAAGTATCAACTTGTAGTCCAATCAGTTATTAAATTGGGTATTTGGGACATCAAATTACACACGTAGGTAATACACACAGAAAGCAATTATGAATGTTATGTAACTAGAGATAATAGCTTACTTCTTTCTAATACTAACTATAGTTAAACTTTAACTTCATTTCATTGGTATATTTTATTATTGGAAACGAAAAAATCATATCAATAATATCTAGTTATTCTTTAAAATTGAGGACGTTTTATACTTTATAAAGATTACTAAGTAAGTAATATTTATTATGGAAAAGGACATGCCTCCGCACATAATTATTCCACTGAATGCACGCAAGCTCTTTAATAACGAGAAACGGTAAACAAGAACCTGAGTTGTGCTTCGATAAGAACCTTAATTTGCGTTGCGTAACAATATGCAATTAAGTACCGCTACTCATCGACAGATGGCAGTGTATAATTAGTGTACTGTACAATGAACCCCATGGCGTACATTATATTGATTAAAAGGTATTAGTAGGTATAATTGTTGATGTTGTAGTATCCTACTTCCTACTGATATTATAAATGTCAAAGTTTGTAAAGATATTTGGATATTTGGATGTTTGTTCCTCCTTCACGCTCTAACCGTTGAACGGATTAAGCTGAAACTTGGCACACACATAGTTTGCATCCAGGAATAGGACATAGGATAGATTTTATCCCTATTATAGGTTCCCTTTCGATAAATCCAATATTTTTTAAACTAATCTTCTGTGAGGCAGCGTCTAGTGAATAATATTTTAAATTAAAAATAATATTGGCCTTCCAGTGATCTCTAATAATCCTACTAATATTATAAATGTGAAAGTTTGTAAGGATGTTTGGATATTTGGATGTTTGGATGTTTGTCCCTCCTTCACGCTCTAACCTTTGAACGGAATAAGCTGAAACTTGGCACACAGATAGTTTGGATCCAGGAATAGGACATAGGATAGATTTTATCCCGTTTATAGGTTCCTCTGGGATGAATTCCTCTTCCGTGGGCAAAGCCGCGGGTATCGTCTAGTAATAAATATATTGATCGAAGGTTGCCTTGTTTCGTAACATAAACAATTAAATATCTTTTAATAATTAAAATACGCAATAAATAAAAAGTACTTAAGTAGGTAGGTAACATAAAAATAATGTGAAGGGTTCTCGAAACCAATTTGCCCCTATTGTTACAGATTACAAATGTCAGACGCAATGATGGTAAGAAAACAGCGGGAAAATATTTTGTAATTGTTCCCCGCCGCCATCTTGCATTCTTTCAAAACGCATGGGAATTTGTCAAACGGCCTTGCTCTCTATTGCAAGTAGGTAGGTCATATTTTGTAATGTAGGTTCATATTTCTATGAATGTTATAGAATTATGTAAGTAATATTTAGCCATAGACGAAAAAATATATAGACGCAGTTCGGAACAAAGAAGCGTAGTAGGGAAAAACATAACGTTTATAACAAATTATGATAACGTTTCCCGGTATATTTCTTGGCAGATCGTACTCGGTGACATTTTTTGGTCTGTGTCTGCACTGGAGAGCAGCGTGGTGGTAATGCTCTAGGCCAGGGATTCCCAAACTTTAAAGATAACGGAACACCGAACAAATACCTTTTATTTCATGGAGAACCCCATATTAAATGACTATAAATAGCACTGAAAAATATTTTTACTGAATTTTTTTTAATATAATTTTGGCGGAACCCTGATGACAATTCTACGGAACCCAGTTTTAGAACGAATCTATGAGGAAGATAGTCTATTAATGGGTTGAAACCATAGATATACTAATCAAAGATATTTCAAGAGTTAGGTTTTTTTATTTTAAAATGAAAAGTCCTCTTCGTCAACTATTAAGGCGATGAACTTTAGTTAGAAGAGTTCATTGACAGAATGACAATTTCAAAGAAAGAAAAATTGCTTAATAACTGTAATTGTTATAATTACATGTAATAATACAAAACAATGGTTTTGTTTCTATGGGAGATCAACATTGTGAATGGGAAGGTTATTAGTTGTAATTATTATGTTGGTAATGTAATGACACCATAAGTTCATCCTTGGTGCAAATGGATCGATATAATTATGTTAATTCAATTGAGTCTTGTATATGAGAGCTATTGTATATGATGAATCTCACTCTCACAAATTAATTAGTGATATAAAACCAAGGCTGTAGCTAGAATTTTCCTTTATGGTGTTGTGTGTCAGTTTTTAGGAGATAACTTCCTGAACAGGACACAAACCTTAATTAAGAAGTAAAATATAAAAATAAAAAAGTTTGAAAACTTATATTTCTTATTGAAAAATGATGATTTGAACGCAGATTGGAACTCTCAGACACCCGGTCGTGGCTACCATAGCTAAGAATAAAAAGGTTAAGTTATCATAAGCAAAAATAAGATTGATAACAAACATCAAAAACCACGTTTAAAACAGTAAAAAACAAATACTTAAATTATTTTTATATACAAAGGTCATTAAAATTTCCAAACGCATTGTTTGTTAGTAACATTGTAATGAAATATTTGTAATGGACACGCGGCCCTTGCGTTACGTGTGTCGTAAAGTCTTTGTTATGTAAATAGTTATGAAGCAAAGCTACAGCCTCCTGAGAGCAAGCAAATATCTTACGCGACTACCGTTGCTTTGGAATGTTAATTGGCTTTATATTACCTGTTGACAATAAGGTTTACGTAATCCGTTTTTATAATTACCTATTTTTAATTGTTCATTCGTATATTTATAGGACCAAAATAGATAAAGTAATGTAAGTAATTCTAAAGGTTTTAATGTGTCATGGGGCTGAGTTATAAGTGTTAGTAACTAAATTGCAGTGTCATAAAAATATAGCGTTAATACCACTTTGGTTTTTGACTCGATTGATCAACTTAAAAGTTACTTCTTTAATCAAAATTAGAAACTGGTAATAATTAAATGGAAGCGCTCATAGCCCGGCGGCTTGCGTCGATCCTAAGCGATCGACAAAGTTAAGCAACTGCGGGCGCGGTCGGTAAGTGGATGGGTGACCGCTAGTGGCAAAAATATCTTGAGCGTTTTCGTGCTTCGGAGGGCACGTTAAGCCGTCGGTCCCGGTTGTACCATTAGGTGACAATCGTTAGCCATGTCGGAGGCCTTTGGGTGGCATAAAAATTTCCGACACTTGGGTTGGCCACTAACCCCTCCGCCAATCCGCGCTGGAGCAGCGTGGTGGAGTATGCTCTAGGCCTCCTCAGTTACGAGGAGAGACCCGTGCTCAGTAGTGGGCCGTTAATGGGTTGATGCCAAGCAATAATTAAAAGAAATCAAAAATCCCAACTGCAATATATTTTTTAGGAGATGGGATTGTTGTAAATAAAAGGACTAATGTTGAAATCTATCAAGCGTTTGAACTTTAGACCGTGCCAAAAATGGACATGCATAAGTATTATGTATGTAATTGTATGTAATGCTCAAAAAATATTAACCTCCGTTGGGTCGGACAAACAAAACAATAACAAATGAATTAGGATGTCAATTCCAACAAAATAAGTCGAGATCCTTTCCAGTTAGCACTTAGCTAATAAATTCAATTGGCTCAGCAAACAAACACTGACGAGTGTCCAATAAATATTCACAGGTGGTTCGCGCTTTCACCACTGATTGCGAACACTAGTCACCATTAATTCCATGTGGCCTAGGGCTGCTAGGAATGCTGTTTGTTTTTCTAGACCTGTTTAAAATATACCTACCGTAAAGTACAAAATAAAGCTATCCGCCACGGTTTTGAACGAATACAATTAAGATATTATATTTGTATTTTATTAAATAAGTAAACCTGTCATTTGATGATACGCTTTAAACACGCGATAGAATTTTAAAAATTTGGGTTAGTAGTTTAGTCAGGTTATATTTTCGAAAATTAATTTAATACATACAAATATACTGTCTCTCTTTTCAATATTTGTAGAGATTTTACTATTAATCACTGTATTTGGATAAAACACGAACGTAGAAATAGATAGAAAGCATTTACATAATTATTTTAGACACTGATATTAACAAGTTAATCACTGATAATTAGAATTTAATATTCAGTAAGATTTCTCTAAGTTTACGATAATTGATAAATGTATTTAGGTTTATGGTTATTTAATCTGGTTATGTTTGTAGAAAAATATAACTTTTTATTTTTATTTAATGAATTTATTGCCATCCGTGTTTATTATACTTTTGTTGACCTAAAAACCGACACAAAAACTCAAAAACATAAATTACAAAAATATGACTTTCTTTTATAGATAATTTTTTTTTTTTTTTTAAATACATATTGCAATAAAACATTAATTCAAATTTAGAGGTTGTAATTCCTGTGGGACATAATAACAAGGATTCTATTATACAATTAATTATAAATGATAATACCACCTAATTTACATTCTATGGTACATAAATAAAAAGTGAATCAAAGACATACACTAGTGAAGGCTTTGCCAAGACGAAAACAAAAGCCATTAATATTAATAAACGTACAGTTCTACGAGATACAGTGAAAGTGAGCCGAGAGAGTGACCGTACACTGTGACGGATGGTGGATAATCGACCTTCAATGCTTTAATACTTCAAACTTCATTCTTTACACCGTATCCTCATAGAAATAGAGCTCAAATTTGAACTTTACCCACTTTATTTTGCTAACCAAGTTAAGCAGGTTGTTGTCACTCAGTAATTCGTAATGACATAACAGTGTTATTGTCCATTTAATTACGGTAATTAGCTTCCAGTGTAGAGATTTGAGATGCCTAATTTGTTGGTAATCTTTGTCATCATGTAAGAAGTGCTTTCCAATTTCTAATTGACGTGTAATGTATTGGACAATTCTAACAAAAGGATTTTTTTTAATGTCCAAATTTGACAAACTAGGTATCTAATCTAGAAACGAATTACTTCTTGATTTAGTGAAGAAAACATCGTGAGGAAACCTGCACACCTGAGAGTTCTCCATCAAGTTCTCAAAGGTGTGCGAAGTCTGCCAATCTGCACTAATCTAGCGTGGTGGACTATGGCCTGCAATGTAATGGAATAAATGATTGTTATTCTCACATGTTGGGAAGCGACCCGAGCCCAGCGCTGGGATAGTTATGGGTTGTGATGATTAAGATTATTAAGCTGTCCTAGAACGATAATAAAAGTTAGAACACTCTTAGTTCCATTCTTAATACACAAAACAGTACATAACATGATTCACACTTACCATATTTGTGTAATTTATACAAAAAAAACTTTTTAAATATAAAATGCTCATTATAAATGCAAAGCAACTGTTCCAGGTCTTTACCCGTCCACGTCACGGCCTGTAAAACAGATTACATAACGCCTTCCACCTGTAGATGGGTAAACGAGTGATTACCACAGTCATTAGTGCCATAAGAATCATAAGATGCTGCGGTGGATGATTTCATGATGTAAAGCGCTGATGCAATGATTTATCATGTGAGATAACAGCTCTGTCTCGTTGCATCATTATTACTATTATACTTAATTGTTTTTACTGTGGTTTAACACATTACGAGTACATTCTCTACTTTTACAGAACTAGGTTTTCGTTTTCGCTTCTATTATGCGTCGTTGTCATGAGATGCTACGAATAGTACGAATTCATTTATTGTTTTACTTACATATTTTTGTTTTGCTCAAATTACCACGGGTGTAAATGACGCATTCATTTGTAATCTCAGTAGCTTGCACTGCTGATGATATTTATTTGTTTATTACTTAAGTCAGTAAATATCCAATTTTCATTTTGATGCCTGAATAATAATGAGCAGTAATAGTTAAATTTAACTTTCTTTCAATACCGTTTTGAGTGTGGATTGTATACTTAAGTGACGAGGGATAACTAGATTAAAACAAAATTGAAAGATAACAAACACAAAACATTTTGATCACAGACCATTTCTCTTTTTGCCAATCTGATAAACGATTCACGCTCAATAATATTAGTAATCGCAATCTTCCGTCTATAGAACAAATGTGATTAAGTTAAAGGAAACATTCGTGAAAGTCTCCGCTAATCTTCATTGGAAAGTAAAAGACAATAATAATGTTACGATATTACGGCAACTGTTGTAGCAAGGTATCATTACGCACTGGCCAAGAATGGGACGGCTGGCTGGGAAATTGGTGCTATTTAGCTTATTGTAACAACAGTGTAATTGGTTACTTTGAAATTCTGTATTTTGATTGGTTTGCCGTAATTTTGGAGTTGGAATTGAAACACATTCTGTGTTTTGCGTTGTTGTGCCAATTTTTTGTTGTACCTTTGAGGCAACTTAATTTGTGAGGCTTTAATTATTGAAACAAAGCTGTATAGCATAGATTACATTTAGATTTTAATTACTAGTTTCTGTAATGTAATTTCTCATTTTTTTTCTTTGTTACAGATGAAATCAGCTAAAACCAAAGGATAGGACACGAGGCAAAAACAAAATGTCATAGTTTATAACGAAAAATAATAGTGAAAATTAAAATGAAAAGGACGGAGTTAAATTTAAACATGTGTCAAAAGTGAAATATTGTTACGAAATTGAGATGCGGAGCCTTAATCAGTGAAATATAGACCGCAAGATGGCGTTAGGAGTAACTTTGTGTTTTTGTGTGAGTGCGTTGTTTGTGTGTGCGTGGGGACACGTGGCGTTGACATATCCGCCTGCGAGACGATTCGATTTAGACTTTCTGGACAATTCTAGAACTAAACCACCATGTGGGATGCCGAAAGGTGTGTATTAATTTTATTTACATATTTTTTATATTACTATATTATTTTTCCCGTCTATACTAATATATAAAGCTGAAGAGTTTGTTTGTTTGAACGCGCTAATCTTAGGAACTACTGGACCGATTTGAAAAATTCTTTTAGTATAAGATAGTCTATTTATCGAGGAAACATATAGGCTATATAACATCAGCTAAGATGAATAGGAGAGGAGCAGCAAAAAAAAATCCAGAGACGGGAAAATTACGCGGGCGAAGCCGCCGGCGACTTCTAGTTGTAAATAAAGTAGCATTAGCTAATAGGAAACGGTGTTATTATTTTATTCTACTACGTTTTTTTGATCTCAAGACTGAGTCTATAATATTTTTTGGTTTGAGACTTATACTCTCAAAGTGAGTCATTGAATATCGTTGCGTAGGACCTGAGGCCTACCTCAAGTGTACGCGGAGGAATCACCGCCTGATAATAGTAATTTAGTAATATCATAATCGTGACTGGAGTGACGAGGTCGATGACTCAGCTCCTAGTATCTGGCCGATGACCTAGGCATTACTTTTGATGTAAATACTATCACTCTTTCTAACTATAGGAGAGCTTACTCAATATTTTTTATCCGTCTGCTATGCTATAGTAGGTGGGCAATGTTCGAGTGTGTGTTTGTATGTATGTAATATGTATGGCCATTTCTTTGGCGTGCTCTACAGTCTACTCTAAATAGTTTAACGGATTTCAACATAACGAGATATAATTGAATTCGTATAATCAGGGAATGATATAGGCTGTATAATAGCATAGGCGTTTTCCCCTAATTAAAAACGCTTATCAAAATACTACGGTCAAGTGATTTTAATTTATTATATCAATATTTTGCACTCGGGTTTTTATTTTTCAATAAATTATTGGGTTTATTTTCAACACTATCGCGTCGAGACCAAAACAATTTGTAAGACCTAAGTCCAATATTACAATCTAACGTTTATTCTATGGCATAATCACGGAAAAGTACTTGAAATAAAAAGCTCTGAGTCATAAAAGGACAGTGACCTAGGCACGACGTAGTTGAGGTCAAGTCGAGAATGTAAATAGATGGCTGTCCGGCCGGTTAGCGATTTTAAACTTGTTTCTAGCTTTGAGAACCAGTGTTATTTAGGTAATTATTTAGCCTAGAACGCTAGAAGACTAGTGTAGTAATCATAGTATTCGAATCCAATTTACCGAGTTACTTGTAATGTTACATTTAAGTGACGTGAGTTCGAGCACTGTATAGCGTGCTAAAGAAGTGGACATACATACATACATGCACTTAAAGAACATAACGGTAATAGTCGGGTAAGAATAAAATTGGTTTTGTAGTGGATTAATTCGTGCTGACAAAATAAATATGAAAATTTGAACCTCGGATATTCATTCGAAAAATGTTAATTAAAAATGAATCTTAGAAAACTTCGTTTCTCTTCTTAAACATCAATTGATTGAATGCGATTTTCGAATACAAAAATGTTGAAATTAAATAATGTTTTAATATTGTTGATCCTGCAATTTAACACTATTCCCTAGGCACCTCAAGAGACCAGATTTTTTTTTTTGAAATCCCCGGGATTTTGAACTAGGACAAATCCGGGGAAGCCTGGAACTAGTGTTATACTTGATAATCCTTTCAAAAGAGGCTTTTAAGCAGTCGTGGCCGAGTGGTTAAGGCGTCTGACTCGAAATCAGATTCCCTCTGGGAGCGTAGGTTCGAATCCTACCGGCTGCGAAAATTTATTTCTGTGCATAGTTTTGTTTTTTTATCCGACTGCGGGAAAAGTTGGGTAATGTTATTGTAGCGTAAAGTGATGAATAGGTTTTCATTCAACGTTTCCTTTTAATCATTTAGTAATAAGGGGACGTCGAAGTATTACGTAACCCAATTTGAGGAAGAAGGGGTCTTGTAAAATGTTATTTTTTAAATTTATCTTAAATTTATTATAGGACTTTGTATATCGTTCCGTAAAGACAACACACAAGCCTACAATCGCAGACAATTAAATTAATGTTTTGCCAGTGCCTAGTGGTCCTTCACAGCACTATAGGTATGGGGGGTAGATTCGTTAGACAGTACTACGTTCGGTAGACGGAATTATTATTTTATTACAAAAAAAAAATATACTTATATTATTTTATTCCAAAAAAAAAACTAGGGAATATAATTCTCCTAAGTCGGCAAAAAGGCAACTTGTTTAGGTAGTAATAGTTGTTTGGGTGTTACATATTGTTTGATATAAGGGATGAAACAGGAGGCTACACCTATTACCTATTTATCGTCACCCTATTCGTAGACCGTGTGGCCTAATGGATAAGGCGTCGGACTTCGGATCCGAAGATTGCAGGTTCGAGTCCTGTCACGGTCGCTGCTATGACATTTGCCAGTTATTTTGGTCCTTTTGTATAAAGTTTAGCCTGAGTTTGCTATTTTTGGAGGTAGACGTGAGAATTTTTCGCATAAAGCCCGCCATAGACGATGCGTCTATCAGTCCATGGAGTAGTCTTCTAAAATGGTTCCATGAATGTGAAAAACTAATACGATATTTTTTGACTTCGTTTAATTTCAAATGTGATAAAAGAAATAATTATTTCAGTCCATGGCAATAAGTGTTGTTTATTGTATGTTGTTAGTATTTTAATTCACATTAATGAGAGATTTTTGTTTAATTTTTTTAAGACGTTTTTAAGTCGCGACTTGTAAAAGGAGGCAATTTTAATACCACTGATGTATAACGCAATAAAAAAGTTAGCTTTAATATACATGGTACTTCTACATACATTCTACACCAATGTGTATGGGAACATAATTTGAGAAAGCCGTATTGTAATATGAAAATAACGATTAAATTATTATTTATTCTTTATTTTTTTTTTAATTTGTCTTATTTTTAAATCTATAATTACGATAAAAAGACACTGTAAGATTGTTTACTTTTTAAATCACAACAAAAAAAGGAGGCATAGGTATTAATTATTTAGCATTGCCAAACTTTTTGTAGCAAATCGGGATTTTAATTTTTTTTTAGCAAAATAAGCAGGATTCTTGTTGAAAGGTTACTTTCACGTACATTAAACCCTTTTCATTAAGGTAGCCAAAAGCGCAACGTCTACCAAAACTTTGCTGTATTGCTGTCTGCCACAATAGGTTCATTTCTATGCAGATTATTGATTCACTGAACCACACACTTGTTTAAGACGATTAGCGACATCTGTGATTTCATTACATATTAAATAGCATTGTTGCGTACTAGTACATTATTATGTTAAGATATTTAATAATAGATGGCGCTGTTTCCTTATATTCTATTATCTGACTTATTTTTATTTTTTCGAATTTCTTTGTATGATTCTTATTGAAATCTTTTGGTATTGTTTAAATAAATAATTTAGTAACTTAGCATAATTAATTGTAGTATTAACATAATTATTACTATTGTTTCAGGTTCAATAAAAACTTCATTTTTAGCGGGATCAACATTCACAGTACATTGGCATTTAGCATACGCGCACCGAGTAAGTTATGCATAATTTGACACATTGCTGATAAGCCCGGCTAGCTCAGTCGGTAGAGCATGAGACTCTTAATCTCAGGGTCGTGGGTTCGAGCCCCACGTTGGGCGAAATGTTTTTTATTCTTTTTTTTTGTATTTAATTTTATTTTTTATTTTTAATTTTTAGGGTGGATTTAGTTTAAGGATATTAGACTATTTAGAAAGACCTCTTTTGGACCTAACGCCCAGAGCCGGAGGTTCCGAATTTGTTCGAGATGATGTTACGTAAGTTTTTGTTTTTAATTTTGTGTTAGTGTTTATACCAAAGTGTTTTTTATCACTAGTTTTTTTAGTTGCAATGTGGAAATTTAAAGGTAATTTATTTAGCAGTTGTACTTTTTATAGTATTGCGATATAAGATTACAATAAAAACAAAAGGCAAAAAACGTTTACTGTTTGCAATAGCAATTCATTATAATATATTTTATATCTTAAATTACCTTACATCTTAAATTTTTAGTATTATAGGATTACATTACTTAATTGAAACTCCGAAAATATTTTATTATAATTGAACTATAAAATTAAAAACGTACTAAAAATATTTATTTTATCAAGTACACAGCACGCTATACATCCATAATTGAAACGAAAAAAATATTTTTTTTGTCCCTTCTAGGGCACAGAAGTACGAGGTTCGGCTCCCGAGTGACTTCACGTGTGAGAACTGTACCCTGCAGCTCCAGAGGGAGGCGGGCGAGTGGGGCACCAACTACCGGTTCTGGTCCTGTGCTGACATCGATATTGTGCCCCGTGGGTACCATATATTGTATTGTTAGAGTACAGGGGGCGTTCAGAGAAGGAGCGTCTAAACAGGGGGCGTCCAGAGAAGGCGGAAAGTCGTTTGAGTCGAATCTTATCTAATCTTACGTTTGTGAGAGGAAAGGCTTTACGAATATCATGTAGGTTTTTTTTTGGTAGAAGTTCTATAATTGCAGGATGATTGGGGAAAAAATTAAGTAAAGGCATATGAATGCAAATATTTTTTTATACAACTAATCCAAAGTCACACACACACATTTTGATAAATCTTAGACTTGACGTCAGCCTTGACACAGACTTGAGTCCAAATCCAAAATCATGACATCTCACCAAAGAACTACACTTGGTTACTCTTAGAAAACTTACTGAGAGGCCGTTCAATTATTATTACGTAACAATATTTGTGTTTGTAAAATGTTATGATGTGTTACATACGTGGAAGGGTAATTTGGCAGATGGTTATGTGTGTTACGTAACGTTTAGGGCTGGGGGTAGAGAAAATCGTTACGGCGTGTTACATGTGGGGTAGGAGGAGTTAAAAAAAATCTTTAAAAATTTCGTTACATAATATTTGAATGGTCCCTTAAAACCTAATGAAATTTTGAAATAACAATTAATCAACCACAGGAAATTACGCCATATATCGTACACATCGCCCCACACTGATTGACTGACATTTTCATTAAAAAATCTTTAGAACGCTCTGTGAATGTAAGAACGTCCTTCGCTCATAATTGTTGCTATAATTTCACAATAGCTATAAAGCCCATTTGTGTTTATGAACCAACAGCTAACATGTTTACGCCCATTTCCTTTCAAGAATTCATCAGATATTAATCAGAACACGAGTAGCAGGTATCCATGATCATTAACAACTCTATACTTTTCTAAGTTTCTAGCAATATGAGGCAATATCCTATGGAATAAAAAATATGCTAATGGGTAACGTTCTACGCTATTTAGTGGTAAAATCGCTAGTTTCAGTCAGAATTGATGCCGAAAATCTATTCAAATATCATTTATGTCTTTTGGAGCTTTAATTCTAGAACTTACGAGTATTACAATCATTCACCTATAACGCGTAACCTTATAACTCGTTTTCATATACGCAATTTGAATCCCCCGTATAACTCGAGCATTCCTCCAAATAACGCGGGAATTTCCCATATACATATCTGTACTGTAAAATTTATAAAAATTTCAACAGTTAATGATTATCATTATCTTGACCTACCTTTGCACATTACTAACACCCATATCCCATGACCAAACATATATCTGTCACATAAATATCTACCCCGGTCAGAAATCAAACCCGGGCCCCTCGCAGGCAGGGTCACTACCAACAAGATACGGGGTCGTCATAATTTAAGTGAACCCTTTTAATCTCCAGGCAAGGAATACCACGAGACATGTTCAGGCAAAGGTTTCCACATCCTGGGTCGTTGCAAGTGCAACAAGATGCACTCCGGGTCGCGCTGTCAGTTCTCCGACGAATGCGCCGAGGACAACGACTGCGGGCTGCGAGGGAAGTGTCTCGACATCAACTCCACCGAGTCTCCGAGCAGGATGTGCTACTGTCCTCTTGGATTCTACGGCAAAGGGTGTAATAAGAGTAAGTTTCTCTTTTTCTGTTCGATTGTCTTTTGTTTAGTACGCGACTGCTTTAGGAGGGCAATGATTTTCAAGCTATGTATGTATGTCTCTAAGTTTCTAAGTATGTATGTATGTCCATTTCTTTGGCACCATCTTTAGCATGTGAGGTGTCTTTTGATTCGTTTCCATTGTGACAGTGACGTAGGCTATATATTTTTTAATAATTAATGAATTTCTAGTTATTTATTTCTTTATGTCCTTTGTGTTTCTTCTTTCTTTTCCTTTTATAACAAACGCTGACACGTAACAGCTCTGTAGCTTCTCTGATAGTTTCTCAGCTAAATACGAAACTTATATAGGATTATGTAAATACTCAAAAACCTAAAACAAATTCAATGTTTCTTGGGACTACTTGTTACATTACAATTTTTTAATCGATTCTTGCTCTAATCTTCTATCTCTATATCTCAGCCCCATTTCCTAAAACTACTTGTTACATTGTACACAAATTCGTATTTCGATTCTTGCTCCAATCTTCTTTTTCTAACTCAGCCCTATCAAAACCGCTACGTATATAAGGTATATGTATAATATACTGGAATTATTCCAGAGGCACCATGGAAGGACAAAAACATTAATCTAGCGCTCTATAGTAAGCGAGAATTGTCGCCAGACTTCTCTCTCTACTGGCGCGTATTGAAAGACCAACCTGAAGTTGAATTCATCATGATCGTCAATGGAACTTCTTATGCTGGTGAGATCATCATTTTATTGTCATTAATATCATCGTTATCATTATTGTCGTAATCATTATTGTCGTTATCGTTACAATTAATGTGTTTTAGCTGTTGGATGGCGCCCTAAAGGTTTGAAGAAAGAATGTAAGAACTTCCCAGTGTTAGGACCTCCTGTGGATCAACGTGAGTATAAATAGTAATTTAAATAATTGTTACAATTCAAAACTTATTGATTTTTATTGACACATTTCTCTTCTGTTTAGCAAATTACTTACCATTCGAAAAATATTGAACATCTGATAAAATTATTTTACTGTCTTAATTTCTAGCGAGCACTCAAAAACCAGAGGAGTTACCAGAACCGGAACCAAAATCTGAACCGAAACCAGAACCTGAACCAGAACCAGAACCGGAAACGTCTGCAGAACCTCAACCGGAACCGGAACCCGAACCGGAACCGAAACCAGAACCTACCTCAGAACCCCAACCAGAACCAGAACCTACCTCAGAACCAAAATCGGAACCGAAACCAGAACCAGCCGCTGTTGTCGAGAATGATAACAGAAACAAACGTGTCGCGATGCATTCGTTGGATGGATTTGATTTTAAGAACTTAGGAAATGACGTCACTGTTAAAACTAGTGTATCTTATAAAGTTTCTAGCTCTAAAGGTAAGTTATAAAATTAATACTACTTTTAATTTCTAGAGAAAGCTACAATGAAGCCTATTGGAGTAGAGTGACTTTATCATTGGTTTAAAATTACAAGGCCTTGTAGTGTTTTTAAGAAGTGTTGGTTATTGATAAATTAAAGTAATAACAACAAACTTTAGTTGCGATTATCTAGTCAATCACATTAACGAAATTTTCACCTTGTACTGTACATTAATATTATTATTTTCTTCATATTCACAGGTCGTAAAAAACGCGCTGCCTCACCACAAACTCCGAGTAAGTTTACCTAAGTTCAATAAAGCACAAAATCCATTAACACACCAGTGCTAATTACCCACAAGCATTACAAAAATGCTGCACAGAGCACACTCAATACTGGCCCTTATCAACTAACATGATGTGTTCTGTATATACGATGCTGCATGGTTACGTTTGTTTCCAGGTGACACATCGGTCACAGTTAATGATGAGACAGAATATCCGATATCCGAACAGATATCCGAGCTAGAACCCATCCCAGATACGACTTCTGAACCGAAAACGACTATACCACCAAAACCCCGACCAAGAATCCCGTTTGTACCAAAATCTAAATTGTTGCAATTAAAATCATCCACATCCACAGTTTCTCCTAAATTTAAAGTACAAACTTTACCAACCACGCCTGAACCCGCACCTACTCCAGAACCCACTGTTCCGGAACCATCCCCAGAACCAGAACCTTCAGCCGAACCAATTCCAGAACCAAATGATCAACCAATACCCTCGTCAGAACCCAACCCCGAACCAGAACCAATCCAAGAAGATAACCCAAAGTTAGAAACTCTCGAACCCGAATCAAGTAGTTATAGAGAACCTAAATCAGAAGTAATACCTTCTCCAGAACCAAACTCGGAACCTGAACCTTCTCCAGAACCAAAATCCGAGCCTGAACCTTCCCCAGAACCAAAAGCCGAGCCTGAACCTT
>LGAG01000382.1:488794-518323 GCA_001278395.1 Lerema accius
TGAATGAACACGGTGTCTCCGGGAGACATCTCGAGTGGAACCCTCTTGTGAGGGGCCGCCAACGACTCGTTAGTGATGCCGTGGAATAACTTAAACGCTCCCTTTAACATATAAGCTGATGGTAAACGGAACATTTATATATGAGACAACTTCTACTGCATAATATAGTGATTGCACGACGACGATTGACGACCCCGTAGCCTAGTTGGTAGTGACCCTGCCTGCGAAGCGAGGGGTCCCGGGTTCCATTCCCGTTCAGGGCAGATATTTATGTGATAGATAAATGTTTGTTCTCGGGTCATGGGTGTTCGTGATGTGCTATTTGTGTTGTCCATGCCACCCGCGACACAGGGAATCCTAATACGGGGGTATGAGTGTGTTAGCGTTTAATTTTAATTGCAGTGATAGCCTAGTGGGTTAAGCGTTGGTCTCTCGAACGGGAGATCCTGGGTTCAAAGATCCCGGCACGCACCTCTAATTTTAAAAGTTATAAGCGTAATAGATATTAAATCACTTGCTACGGTGAAGGAAAATTTCGCGAGGAAACCTGTACGCCTGAGAGTTCTCCATAAAGTTATCTAAGGTGTGTGAAGTCTGCCAATCTGCACTAGGCCAGCGTGGTGCACCCCTCACACTGAGAGAGGAGACCCGAGTCCAGCAGTGGGACAGTTATGGGTTGCATTCACGTTAGAGAGACTTTGTAAAACTCCATAGTGAGCGCGCTTGAACAACGCACACATAGACAATGTTATACCGACAGGGATTCCGGCTAAGTTCGGAAGTGTTTTAAAACTAAATTGTAAAGATGTGTACCTAATATGATAATACTCGTACATGAGTTTTGCTACTGTTAGTCTCTCTATGTGGCAATAGTGACTGACCTGCAAATTGTTGTGTCTATACAGTTTATTGTCTTGATGCGACCCCGGAACTACCCATAGACAACCATTCTCTACATTCGCTTCGTCTATAGCCGTCCAAGTCCCTATCATTTTTTCGGCTGGTCTGTACGGTGAATAATACAGGTCCTGGCGAAAAAATTACGAAAAAAGTGTGTAGCTTGCAGACAAGTTAGTCCATCGATTTAAGTCGCAATTTTTAAGATATTGAGCAAGTGCCTAACCTAGCTACAAAGTCTACTAAAGCGGAAAGATAATTTTTCTCAGTTAAGGGTATACCCTATCGTAGGATCAATAAAACTCAGCTTTAGAGTATCTCTGCAACTAGTAAACAAGTGGGTACAGATGTTAAGGTGCACTGGAAATCGTCGAATCATAATCACACTAAGCAATAACAGCCCAACAATAGGTTCCCTGTGTTGTAGTTGCTATGGACAGGACAAAACATAGGATACACACTTAGGTATACTAAGAACAGAAAAATCCTAATTCCACACCCAAGATTCATTATTTATTACCATGGAAACCATACGGGTACCTTTCACGAATTAACATCTACTAACATGATCTACTAGCCAAATAATAGTCTCTTAGTCCTTGAAGTTTGTTACGATGTCCATGGGCAAGCGTTGATGGCACTGTCAGCTCGTTTGCGATCCTAACAGCATCATGCGTCCTACTAATCCTACTAATATTAAAAATGTGAAAGTTTGTGTGGATGTTTGAATATTTGTACGTCCTTCACGCTCTAACCGTTGAACGGATTAAGCTGAAACTTGGCACACAGAAAGTTTGCATCCAGGAATAGGACATAGGATTGTGTCCCGATTATAGGTTTCCTTGGGATAAATTTAATATCATTATAATAACTTACCTGATGAGGAGGGTGTATGGAGGAGCCAGGTGGTTTGTTGATGAACATACTGTTGACAACAGTGACGTCATCTCCTATGAACTGGGCTACTATGCCCAGTATCACCGGGTTCTCAGAGTACGTCATGAACACGTCATCGAATTGGATGTCTTGAATCTACGATCAAACAACATTAATACTAACTAATAATTATAATTGCGATAGTAACTCTGTCTGTCTGTCTGCTTTCACGCCTAAACCACTGAACCGATTTTGATGAAATTCGGTATGAAGATAGAACTGAGCATCGATACGTTTATGCAACCACATTTTGGAAAATAAATTATCTTTTATATAGTCGTATTTTTTAATTATATCTTCGCGTTTGTGGGAATGATTTAATATTCGTAGTTTTTTCATAAAATACTGACTTTTTTCACCATTTTATTATTATGGTCAGTTTAAATAAACACAAGACATAACGTAATTATTTAGGTACTGGTCATTAACTCATTACTAATATTTTAATTATTTTTATTAGCTTTAATTACATAATAACTTTTAATGACACTATAATAGAAAATATATTGAGCGGAAAAATAAAAAATACCTTGTTTCGTTTTTTAATAGCTTTCGCAATATCTACTATATAGGTACCTACACGATGTATTCTTGCATTTGAGCAAATTATACACAAAAAAATATATTGTCATAGACATTGCACGGTTGGTATTGTACGCTCAAAAAACCTACCTTAAAAGGATTTTTTTTACAACATAAGTTTCTGATACCTGAAGTATTGCGTAAAAAAGAAACAAAAAATTCCAAAATATTTATCATTATGTAGATGTGATGTAAAAGGTAAAAAATTAAAATCAAGTATTTTGTTATGAGAAAAAGAGTAAAGCCGTTACCTTATTGATATAGAGTTCTTTATTATCATCTTTTCCAATGAGTCTTCTATCCTTGACTACTGTCCAATTACCACATGATTCTAAGCCTTTGCAAATACGAATAAAGTACTGCCTAAAACTAATTATTATTATTATGGTACCTATTTAATAACGTGAAACAAAATATTAACTGAAAATATAAAAAATAAAAATAAAAATATTTAAACTGGGAGTGAGGGATTAACAGATATTTTAGAAATCCTATGATCTAGACCAGAGGTTCTCAAACTTTTTTCTCATAGACCCCGTTCAAAATTTTGCTGGTGTCCGGTGGACCCCCTAACCTCCTCCCCTCAGACGTTGACAGGTGAAGTCAAGCGAAAATTTTAGTTCTACACTATCCAAATCAATTATAATCTTCTTGGACCCCAAATTACAAATCGTGAAACACCTATTTCTTTGTTACCCCAATCCCTGGGGATCTTTGTTACAGGTTATGAATACTAGGTAGAACTGGCTGGTAACAGTGGTTTATTTATTCTAAACATTCAATTGTTTTGGATATATCAAGAATGAACGATTAGAGATTTGAGATGTACGAAATAGAGTAAAAGCTATGTATAATTAAAAGTAGATAATTCAAGTATTTATTGAAGAGAACATAATTATTTTATTACAATCCTGACGCAGTGTAATAACTTACCTGTATTCGCTCAGACTGGCAAAGTCAATTAGTTTCCTGATAATAATAAAACCATTATCCTTAAAGTACTGAAACTGTTCTTCGGACAATTTATAGCTTCTAGATGGTTCTATACACAAATACTGGTAAAAGCCTGTATCTGTCGTAACTCAATTTTGACCTATCTCGTAAAAAAAATAAAATAAGCATGTGACGTGTAACATATTCAGTGTTTTAATTTGACGAGGCAAATCAAATCATGTTTTTAATCTTAGGAATTAATAGCTCACTTATCCAACGTCAAAATTTAAAATATGAATAATAAAAAAAATGCGCCAGTAATTGGTGATTTCTCCATTATTCCAAAGCACCTTTACGAAATGGGGCTAAGCAAATTAATGACTTTAAATTTTGCAACAAATCTCAAAACAGGAGCATTTAAATTAGACAAAAAAATAACATAATAAATTTTATTTCAATAACTAACAACCACGTTTATTAACATTATTTAACATACTTATTTGAATATAAAACAAAATTTAAATATTCTATGATTAATTGTTGTACTTAAAGTAACAATAATATATTATTATATGAATATGTAATTACAATAAGCCGCATTAACTTTGTTAGAATATATTTTAACTAATTATATTTTATTTACAATATTTGTTCCCCTAATTTATAAAGATGAAATTTAAATGTATATTATACATATAATTACAATGTATTTATTTTACATAATCCTAATATAGTTATGTTTTGTATAAACTTCAATACGACAGAATGCAAGGCGGAGATATATTAGGACTATCAAAAAATCTAGTCAATATCTCAAATTCAAAATCTTATTGTAACATAGTATTATGTAGTAGGTACCTATATTACATATACGTATAAACCGCTCCTATTATAACTTAGATTTTTTTCTTACTTCTTTGCTTCTTAACCGCATAATTGTCTGAAGAAAAAAATTATTATTACCTTATGTAAATCATAAATATAAAATTTTACATTCTTTTGACAATATTCTGAATCTGATGAATTCTAGTTTTCGTGTTTTAAGTATCATAGGTAGAAATCCTATGAATATTATTAATGTGAATATTTGCAAAGATTTTTGTATGTTTGTAAGTCCTTCACGCTCAAACCGTTGAACGGATTAAGCTGAAACTTGGCACACAGATAGTTCGCACCCAGGAATAGGATATAAAGTAAATTTTATCCCCATTGTAAGTTCCCTTGAGATGAATCCAATATATATTTTTAAACTACCTTTTCGCAGCTAAAGCTGCGGGCGTCATCTAGTTAATCAATAAGGAAACGTCAAAATTTTTTTATATTCCAGAACGTCACAGAATTATCTGGAACATTAGCTTCAAGTTAGAATTGTTTACAGATGAATCTAAAATTGTCATTAACATTTTTTAAAACATGAATCAAACGAGACATTACAAGCACTTGACTTAAGAACAGGCATTAATTTATTCATTAATTTAATCAGTCACATAAAGGTCGCCTCACATTGCACTAAGTCAGGGTCGACTCCATTCCGACTCAACTTACTGGAGATATAATTTAATAATTTTTATCTGTCGATTCAAAGAGACTAACGCAATTTTGTATATCATAGCAAACCAAACATCTAAATATAAATAGCATAGTATTCTTAGGAAGGAAGATAGGATAGTAGTTATTGTAGTGATAATACTCCGTTTCAACGATCTTGATAGAAAAATCCTACAGTGTCTTTTTATTCTAATTTTGGTTTAAAAATAAGACAAATACAAATTAAAAAAAATTAAGAATAAATAAAAATTTAATGTTAAAACAAATTTCAGTTTACTTCTAAACATTTTTTTAATGAATAAAAAGGATAAAATAGTGCCAATATTGTTTACTTTTTCTATCATAATCGTTATAACGGAGTATAGAGTAGTTGTGTTATTTAATACTGGGTAAATAAAATAGCCGCACTAGGCCAGCGTGGTGGACTATGGCCTGTACCCCTCATACTGTGAGAGGAGACCCGAGCCCAGCAGTGGGACAGTTATGGGTTGCCATGATGAAATAAAATAGTACCCCTCACACTGTGAGAGGAGACCCGAGCCCAGTAGTGGGACATATAGGTTGCAATGATGATGATGATGAAATAAAATAGTTACCTCAAAGTCCAATCCCTTTATACCTCTCCTCTGAGTCTCGGCCTCCACATCTCTCCTGACTATGTCGTGCTCAGTTCCGCGGCAACCTATACTCTCGCAATCAGAGCTCATGTAGTGAGTCGACAAGCATTTACGATAGTTCTGGAAAGATAGCAATTACTAATATGAAAAGTCAAAAGTAATGTTTGTTTTAGACTTATTTTTTTTACATTATTTAGTGATAGATAAATATTATATAGGTACATACTTAATAAGTAATTAAATACTTTAGTATAAATCGATAACATATAACAATATTTTTTGTCGTCAAAATTATTGTATTTAAGAAAACGTGAAAAAATTGCATACCTAAGAATTATCAAAGAGGTGTGAAATCTGCTACTGTGTAAGAACTTGGCTAACTTACTGGACCATTCTGCGCCTCAAATAACATGAAAATACATAAGCCAACTGGGTTGCGAAGACAATGAAAATCCTTGTGTTTCTCAGTAGCAAATGGTACTCCTATCATGAACGCTACCGTTAACACATTCCCCCGCAGTAGGATTCCCTGTGTGGCGGGTGGCATGGACAACACAAATCACTAACGCCAATGCCCGAGAACAATTATTTAGCTGTCGCGTTACGGGGTTGTCAGACTATTAGTACTAACCTTGGTAGTGTTACTCCCGGAGCCGTGGACCAGCAGTGGATGAAAGAACACGGTGTCTCCGGGAGACATCTCGAGTGGAACTCTCTTGTGAAGAGGCGCCACAGACTCGTCAGTGATGCCGTGATATAACTTCAACGCTCCCTTTAATGAACAGTATAATGACATTTACTATACCTTATATACCTACCATCCCTAGTTGTATGAGCATAATAAAATGTACTAAGGGGTATTTTAACTGGTGCTGTAGTCCACAATATAGAGAGATGTGTGCGTATCCTGTTTCAATTGTTAAAAAATGTTTGTAAAGGTCCTCTTAACTCTAATATAACAAATTAGAATCGAGCGTCACATCTAAAAACCGAGCGACACGTCATCTATAACGATACAAGTTTAAAAACCAACGAAATGTTCGCAATGTAACGAAACGGACACGCTCGAGTCATGTAATGGCATATGTTCGAACATTACATCATCCACCTCAATCATCACCACCTTTAATATAATTCATCTTTAAATCTCATTAAACGTTAGGACTTACTTCAATATTACTTTAGAAATAGTACCCTTAGACTAAGTAACAGTAAATTGCAGCCAAAAGTTCACTCTAAGAAAGCACTTTGCAACTCACAGGCAAATTGTCGTGTCGATACAATTTATCATCTCTGTGTGAGCCTGGGACCACCCACAAACAGCCATTGTCAACAGTCGCGTCATCTATAGCCATCCACGTCCCTATTATCTTCTCCGCAGGTCGGAATGGAAAGTAATGGAGGTCCTGTATGATAAAACCGATGATATGATAGGTATTGTCCTTCGACATTTAGGAAGTTTTACTGTAATGATGTAAATATATTTTTTTAAATACACCTTTAAACAATTATTGTCGTATGGAAGTGATAAAAGAGAAGATTGATAATCTTAGGGCTATGATCAAATCACACAAGATGTTACCTAACACAAGTTATTACATCACACAAGATATTACATCACACAAGTAATTACATCACATAAGATATTACATCATACAAGATATTACATCACACAAGATATTACGTCACACAAGATATTACTCATGTAATATTAACCTTACTGAATTGATATTTGATAAATTAGTTACAAATACGAACTATTTGAGGTCCTATCGACCTCAATCAAACTTACCTGATGAGGCGGGTGTATGGAGGTCCCGGGTGGTTTATTGATGAACATACTGTTGATGAGTGTAATGTCATCACCAATGAACTGGGCCACTATGTCCAGTAACAGAGGATGTTCGCAGTACGTCATAAATACGTCATCGTAATGTATGTCTTGGAGCTACGACCAAACAGCATTTATTATAGTTAATAAATAACTCACATTTTTTTGACAACTTCAACAATTTGTTTAAAATTGCGTCAGAATGGAGTCGACTTACGAGTTTGTTTAGTGTGCAATGACCTTTATATTTCTTAAGTTTTAAGTCCACAAACATGTTTTTGTTTATTTGAACTGTTTTTTGACTTAACCCATTTTTTCTTGATTCTCTTAACTTAAAAAATTGAGTTGGAAAGATACCCTTAAAGTAGTTTATTTATGTCATCTATGTGATGAAGTACCTAATAATTTATTTCTGTAGGTATCTACTTCTTTACATTGTATGAAAAAACAATAAGCAATATAAATTAACCTTTGGCTCATATTAAATAACTATAATTTATTATAATAACTATTATGTTAATATCTGAGTGCGCCCCATTTCCGTTGTAGATTTATAACTGGATTATTGAATTTGTATTCTATTTTTTGTTCTTAATAATTCAACTGATAACTAAAATCTAAAGTTTGAATAAACTATGCATATAAAGTAGTTACCTTATTGATGTAGTTTTCTTTATTATCATTATTTCCAATGAGTGCCCGTTCCTTCACAACTGTCACATTAAGAGGCATTTCCAAACCTTTGCAAATACGGATGAAATGCTGTCTAAAAAAACATCATGTATTCAAACAAGAAATTGAAAAAAAGTATAAGGTAAGGTAGGGTAAGACTAACACACGGGGCAAGACTAATACTGTCTAATATCTCGATATGTATAGCTTAAATACGAAATTCTTCCAGTCTGTAAGATAGAACAAACGTAAATGTTCTCGGCTAAAACACACACATGTCGTTTCTTCAAGTGCATATTGAGATAATAGACAGTGTTAGTCTTGCCCCGTGTGTTAGTCTTGCCCCGTATGTTAGTCTTACCTTACTTAAGTGAATAAATTAGTGTAATATCACTCACTTGTAGCTATATAAGTCAGTGAAACCAATAAGTCTTTTGATAATGAGGAATCCATTTTCTTTGTAATACTGAAACTGTTCTTCTGATAATTTGTAGTTGCTTGGTGGTTCAGAAAAAATACTAAAAAAAAATATCAATTATATGAGATGAAAGTAAGTAATAATAATGTTTTTTATTGACCCCATAATCATTACAACCCCTTGACTGTCCCACTGCTGGGCTCGGGTCTCCTCTCACAATGTGGTACAGGCCATAGTCCACCACACTAGCCTAGTGCAGGTTGGCAGACTTTACACATCTTCGAGAACTTTATGGAAGACTCTCTGTGTGCAGGTTTGCTATCAATGTTTAATTTAATTACCGAAGCATGTGGTAACTACGCTGTTAACTTTTTTTAAATAAGTTCCACTGTTTTGTTGATTTAGATAAATAGATTCTAGTAAACTGTCCGGATAATTATCTCATCATCATCATAGCAACCCATAAATGTCCCACTGCTGGGCTCGGGTCTCCTCTCACAGTGTGAGGGGTACAGGCCATAGTCCACCACGCTGGCCTAGTGCGGATTGGCAGACTTCACACACCTTTGAGAACTTTATGGAGAACTCTCAGGTGTGCAGGTTTCCTCACGATGTTTTCCTTCACCGTAGCAAGTGATAATTAGTATGTAATACGCACGTAACTTTTTAAATTAGAGGTGCGTGCCGTGGGATTTGAACCCGGGATCTCCCGTTCGAGAGACCAACGTTCAAACCACTAGGCTATCACTGCTAGATAATATCTACATAAGTATTATTGTTATCAACTTACTTAATTATCTACATAAGTATTATTGTTATCAACTTACTTGTCAGGAATCACCTGCCTTTTATTATGTTTAATACCTTCCATTTTGTAGTCTAAACAATGTTTTATATAAACACAACTAAATACAATAAAAAAATAGAAGTACTTAAAACGCGATCGAAACTAATCACACAAAAATATGTGACACTTTATTGCTTATAATTTAAACAATGGCATAACATAATGAAGTTTTATCTAACATTTATATCTCAGAACAAAGATAATACATTATAGGTACGTAGTATGACCGTTTAATTACAAAAATAAGATAATTAAACTATACTATAACAAAGAAAATACGAAAAGTCAACAAACAAAACAAAAACAATCTAAACAATGCTGAATGCTGGCATTGCCTGGCATTAAATAATAATCAAATGATTGTCATCACATTGACTGACACTGACAGTGACAGGTTGACAAGTTAATTACTGTCAAGAGTGTCAAGGAATTCAAGTTTTTAGTTTATTATACATATACCCACTGACCGAGTAGTAAGAAGATAAGAACTATCAGTCAGTCGTTCTCAATATTGAGGGCCTGTTTCACAATCGTTGAGAAAAGTTCTAAGTAACTTACTTTGAACTTATTTGCACGGTAAACCAGTCAATTGCGTTTCACAATTTCACTTTAATTTACGGATGATTGTGAAACGTATATAGAGAGTTAACGGAAGGATTTACTTTCTGAGTAACTTACTTTATAAATAACTACTGACATCTTTACTTATAGATTGAATATAATAATTAAATTACTATAAGTATAGGTATATTCATTCATAATTAAATTTCATTAAATTAATTAAAACCAAACATTGTAAGACATTATAAATTGACACTTGCCCATGTAACATTGTAAGAAAAGTCAGTCAGTTCAGATTTGTTCATTCGTCAAGTTAGCTGAAAAAATTTAACTTTTTTTTTACCCACCACACAGGATATCCCAGTTTACAATAGCCCCTGCTGAGTGGCAGTTATTGACCTTAACTTATACCCTATTTGCACAATCTGCACGTGTCCATATTTGTAACAATATTGCTATCGCTGCCCCCAATTTATTCATGAGTGAGCATTAATCCTCTATATTAGAGGTTCTCAAACGTACTATGACTTCCTTTATTTAGCGCCCCAAAATTATTTTAACTTTAACTAGAAGACCGGGTAGACGTTGTTCTACAACACATTTTATCTGTTATAGTTTGGTTGATACTTTAGTTTTTCACATAAAATGTTTCACCTTATGTTAACCTTACCGTTAACCTTTAGAAAATTCTCATCGCATAGGATAATTATTGCTACGCCAGCGTTTTAAAATTTATAATAACCTAGCTGTTCCCTTGAAATATCTCTACATGTGGGCCTAAACCATACTGGCTTCCATTAAAATACATCAGAACTTTATAAAAAAAAAACACAAAGAAAAATATTTATTCATCGTACCTAACCATAAATGTAATTGGTTTGCAGCTCATTTTTAATGTGGGAAAGTGCAACATTAATAAAAAGCTGTATTAATATCAATAAGTGTGCCTTATCGGGCCTTATCAGCCACACAAGAGCGTGATATAGAATTAATTGACGGGCGGTCGGCACCCGCCGTCGGGCGTCGTGTGTTGGGGATTTATTTAGATGAGATTTGCTTATTATAATTTTTATGCAATCTCGCCATACGGGTAGCGACCTCTCTTGATTTAGGGATCGTTCAAGTACCTACTACGTAACGCAATTTTTGAAGATTTTTTGAACATTCCCCCCTCGCTAAACGTTACGTAATACAGAATTGATCATTTTCATCTAAAAATGTTGTCATTTCGCCAAGGTAGAAAAAATATTTTACCCACATTTTTATTAATAAAAGGACAATATTATGTAACGCGTTGTTCAAACCCCCCTCCTCCTATTTAACACATTGTAACATTTTCAAGACTCCTCCCCCCAAATTGCGTTACGTAATACTTGAGCTGTCGCTTAGACAAACGATCGTTGTGTTTCGGCTGGAGTGAGAGAGACAGCACTATCTTTTTACCCACCTTTGTAAGGAGTTTTTCTTTGGCTCGCTCTAGAGTATAAACGGAATGACTGATTTTGACATACGGGGTATCATTGGTTTTAAATAACCCCCATATACCCCTATAATTTTTAAACTACCCCCAATTTTTAACAGTGGAGATTTTTAGATTAGTAGGCAGGTACCGTCTTTTTCTCTTTTAATCTTTGAACCTTAGCTTGATTTAATTTAATTTTGACCGCAGTTTAAGGCATAAGTAAGTCTGTAGTAAAAAGCCACTATGTTCTCAACTAGTTTATTTACAAAACCACCTAGTTTACTACAATTCAGTCTTTGCAGGATTTTGCGAGTGCCATTTTCTGAAGGCACCAATTGCTTTTATGACGTCTTCTGCGAATTCTTTTGGCATTTCGAAGGCAAGGAAGTGTCCTCCGTCGTCTAGAACAGTCTCGCCCAATAAGTTGGGGTATTTGAACTTCATCATCCAAGGAGGACTGTACACCAACTCATGTTTAGCTTGAAGTAGCCACGTTGGAACTGGGCTTGGGATCCTGGGAAATAAATAAATCTATCATTATTTAATCATGTGTACATTTATACTGTATACAAATAGAACTTAGACCAAAAACTATAGACACAGTCTTTAGAACAAAAAAGTTAGGTCATATTTTTTTTTTTTACGACATGACGTATGTTACCGAGCATGGTCTGCCGCGCAAATGTACCGGGAAATGTTATCATACGTTGATTTTTTCCAGTACGCTTTATGCTCCGAAGGCGGTGTCTATTATATTTTTGGTCTGAGAAATAGAATTGAATTGTCTTTTTTGTTATAATAAAATATTTAATTTACTAAATGCAAACAGTCCTTTTGTTTAAATTGTCGTTGGCGTTATTGGGTGAATTTTATTCGCTCGTTAAATTTTGTAAAGGACGTTTGACATAAATGGTCGCTGATAAAATACTTAAGTTTCATAGTATAGTTCTATTCATAGAAAAGTCGTTTTTGGGCCGTTCAAGTATTACGTAACGTTATTAGGGGGACGGGGGGTCTTGTAAAATGTTATGATACATTACACAGGTAGGAGGGGGCTCGAACATCGCATTACGTAACTTTGTTTTTTTTAATTAATAAAAACTAAGGTAAGAAACCTAGTGAATATAATACTTCTAACTCGGCAAAATGGCAACATTTCTAGAACTAAATGTTAATTTGTTACGTAACGCTTAGGGAAGGGGAGGGGGGGACAGAAAAAAATCAAAATCACGTTACGTAAGCGAACGCTCCCTTTCATACTTCAACTACGTTCGTTTTCGTTAAGTGTTTCGTTAAGTGAGCTATTAGTTCCTAAGACGAAATAAATGATTTGAATTTGAATTTACTACAAAAAACGTACTCATTAAGCTTCAATCCAACGACTCTTTTGTTAAACGTCTCCGCATATAATCTCATGGAGCTAGTGATACAGTTGGTGGTCCAGTATATCATGATGTTGTCCAGCAGCTGGTCTTTACTGAACTTGGCTGTCAGGTTCCCGTCCAGGGTGGCACGGTTCGCCATGTTGGTCCAAGTTGAGAACTTCTCTAGAATATACGCTAGGAGACCGACAGGCGTGTCTGCCAATGCGATGCCTGGAATACAGTTATACAGGGTAAATTTTAATTAGCGCATCACCTTTTGCAGGCAGCTTCTCCACACCAAATTAACCCTGTATAGGTATATTAATATAAAAAAAATGTCTACAATTTACACGTGGTAGATGTGAAACCTTCAAAATGTTGGCTTCAAAATATTTTCCCACGTAATGTGTCTGTTTTTAGGAAGCACACTGTATAATGTTTTTACTTTGCTACTAGATGGCAGTATGGGAGTTTCTTACTAGCGCCATCTATTATCTAGGTATTTATTTATTTAACATTTATTCATACCGGAAAAAAAATACAGAGACAGTTTACAAAGATAATTATGTACATGGGAACTACTTATTTGGAATCAAAAACTCTTCCAGTGGCCCAGCAAAAGGAAAAAAATATTTGAGAAACAAAAATTCTTTCTTACATAACAAAAATAAATACAATAATACATAGATACATACATGTTATCATGTTAAAACGTTCGGCTCATTTGAAGTAATAAATTAAGTTTTCACTACTAGGTACCACGTGCGAATTACACATATTTTTTTATCTTCACTTTTTGATCAGTTTTAAAAGAAATCGCTTAGGTCCCTTACTCATTACAAGACTAAACTATACAATGTTACTCACCTAAAGTGTCCGGTTTAGTAGAGTGTACATGGAAGTACCCGAATTCTTCCAAAAATTTTTCGTAGTACTTGTCCAGCGGGTACATACGGTCAGCTACCTCCTCTCTGACCACCAGAGGCGGGTAAATCGCACCCAGGATATGGATGATGGTGTATAACGGCGTATCCATAAACGCCATGTTCATATGAAGGCCCAGAATTTCCTGAAATATTTTGATAGGTTTGTGTTGACAGTTGAAACTAGTTATTGTGACTAGAGGGTTTGCTCTGTAAGGCTGTTTAAGTATTACGTAATGCAATTTGGTGGGAGGGGGGTCTTATAAAATGTTATGCGTTACTCAGGTTATTGAACAACGCGTTACGGAACGTTATTATTATTTTTAAACTAGGGAAATATAATCATTTTAGCTCAGAAAAATGGCGTTACGTATCTAATACTTGAACGTTCCCTAACCAAAAATTTTTCTGCAATCGATTTCACTCAGGTTATAAGAAAAATGTTGTAAACAAAATGATTGTATAGTTATTCTATTTTACAAAGATGTGCGAGGAATTTCTTTCCTTACTTCTCCTCCATGTAAAATCACCTTTACGACACGGGGGTAGATTAAAAAATTACGTGCAGAAGATCATTGATATCTACATGAATACAGCGATCATTTTAAATAAACGATTCTTAATACACAAATAATGCCATGACAAACAGTAAACAGTGGCATGGATAACACAAATAACATCACTAACACCCATGACCCGAGAACAAACATTTATCTGTCACATAAATAACTGCTGACTGGGAATCGAACCCAGGACCCTTCGCTTCGCAGGCAGGGTCACCAACTAGGCTACGGGGTCAAGAACTCTGGGACAGAAGGGCTTCGATGATGAAGGTTGGGAGGTACCTCAGGGAAGAAGGTGGCCATCACACTGGCGATGATAGCTCCCCAGTCTCCACCCTGCACGAAGTACTTCTTGTAGCCAAGTCTGTGCATCAGGTTTCTCATCACCACTGCTGCCTTGTCAGCTCCAAGCCCTGGTCTTGCAGGCGCCTGGAATTATATTTTTTTATCACCCCACTACGCTACGAAGGCAGTGTTTATGAAGAACTGGCCATGTATGAGTGTCTTAATAAAGTAAATATTACAAGGATAAAATTAAATAATTTATTTTTAATAACACTAAACATTACGTAATTACAAGTATTACTTATCATAAGTGGAAACCATTTAATTTATATTATTTCTCCAAAATAGTATGACGAGTGAAAAAATATAGTAGATATCAATTTATTTACAATATCGAATTCGAATATTCGAACAAAGCAAAGCAAATGGTAGTCGCAGATGATATGCTAGGTATTGTCTATCGAGACTTTAATAACTTTTATTATAATGATGTAAATGATTTGAATTTAGAATCATTTTTCAAAGAACTTACGTCAGAGAATCCATAGCCGGGTAGACTGGGAGCAATGACCTCGAGAGCAAATTTCCTGTTTTTGTTAACAGCAGTGAGATGAGGAATGGTCTCGTAGAACTCCCGGACAGATCCGGGCCAGCCGTGGAGCAAGAGTACGGGAACTATTTCCACTCCTTTGGGAACCTGATAAAAGTGCAAGAAATAAAGGTGAAAATCTACCATATTATTTTAGAGCTTGGCTTCACAAAACTAATGTAACTGAACATAGAAATAGTCTAAGCCAGGAATTCCTAAAGTGGGTCCATAAGACAATCATCAAGGTCGCGTCATAATTGCACATTTCAAGCCCAAAAAAGGTCAACTTTGGGAAGTCGGTGAAATGCAGCAGGGAAAAATAACATAAAAAATGTTGGCTACATTGTAGGGTTCCATAAAATACAAGGTATTTAGTTGGTTTCCATTATTTTTAAAGTTTTGGAATACTGGTCTAAGCTATACGTATCTGCTTGTTGAGACGTAGTACTTACATGAAACCTACGTTACGACATACGTATTTCACACAAAAGACTTGTAAAGAATTTAATCAAAAACGATGTTAAGATACTACAAAAGCTTCAGAATATTGATGATACTAACCTCAGGAGTAACCCTGATGAAGTGTATGTTCAAGCCTTGGATATTAGTTGTAAATTGAGGGAACCTATTGAGGTAGGCCTCTCTTTCGGCGAAGGGATACTCCTCAGTCCAATAAGTGATCCAGCCCTCAATCTGCTTGCTGTTAAATCCATACTCGAACCCGACGCCCTCTAGCGGTGGAGCTAGGCTGTTGTAGTCTTTAATACGATCCTTGAGATCTTTGATGGTCTGAAAAAAAATTGCATCCGGTAAAGGAACTATTTCACATGACGTCAAAACCATCAGCACCGACTCACAATGATGACATACAAAGTGATCTTTAAAGTTAGCCAAAACATTTCATGGTTTTTTACCCGACGAGGCTAAATTGGTACAAATTTTTGAGAGTATGTATGGATGTATGTATGTCAATTTCTATGGTACAGTCTACAGCCCAAATGATTTGTCTGATTTTTATATTTCAGGTGTCATTGGATTCGGTCCATAATTTAATATTCGTTGTTCTGTGGTCCTTATTATAAGAGTTTTTTTAGCGGTCCGGTTTATTTTTTTGTTATTTATTACTTCTTTAAAATACAGAGGGATCTGTTGAATTGCAAAGCTTTATCATTTCTTTCATAAATTTCGTTTAACCCTATCTGCCAGTTATTACGAATATCAAGACTTACCACTTCTTTAAACTTGACTTTAAAAGGATTAATGCTCTCGTCCGTCTTGTTCTTCAGTTTCTCTTTCCCCCACCATTCTGTCAGGTCGATATCTGGGAGGGGCGGTGGACTTCGAAGGTAGATATAGTAGACTGGGTATAGGACCACCACTAAAACTAATACCACCAGTAGTGTTCGAACCATCTGAAATCATAGCAAGTACCTGATTAGGGTTTGAATGGGATTTGAAATTTGAGACCCCATCCATCCTTGATCCCATTTCAATGTTCCTTGCTCGTGGGTTCTGGATAACAACTACATCATCCTTCTTAAATCGATCCTAAATCTTTTAAAATCGGTCAATGTTTTCGCGAACGAGGTATTATACGGAATTCTTGTTCCTTTTGGAGCGAATCCATTGTGTATGACAATTACTTTAAAAAATTAATTGATTGTTAAAAATCGGAATGTTTTGCCTTTGAGTGAAGCTACTCCAGTTAGTCGTGACGGGAAATGGGTTACTGACCTTAACCTCTATAATTTGGAGACTCAAAACAATAGAGTATGATGAGGCCTGAGAATTTGAGGGTCAAGGACAGAGAAGCACATCTAATATAAGTAACTGACCTTAGCAACATGTAATAGTACAATATTACCAATATCACTCGCGATATCAACACATTGAAACTCACGACTAAATCATGACGTGTTCTTACATAAATGATCCACATCAGCTTTAAACTTATCACGGTATCGATGGATTAAATAATTAGCCGAATATTAATCTCACCTTAGTCACTGATAAGAATAGCAAGCAACACGTTTGATCCTCTTTAACGTACGACGACGACTGACGGAATTGGCTCTGAGTTATCTCAATACTGTTTTGATTACGAATTTTGTCAACATTATTGCAGAGGTAACGCTAAGGTATGGACTTCAAACCGTATTCCTGGCTTAGGTATTGAACATTCTGGATTTCATTATGGTATTTTTCTGCTCCAGTGCAAATGATTTTTGTAATATTTGTTTGTTTTTAGTTCGCAAATCGCTTAATGTTATTTAAATCCAAAAAACTCCAGTAATTCCATTATTTTTAAAGTCGTGAAGGGGGTAGACAGAAATATATTTCGTGTATCTATTTATGGACATAGTTTCGCATCATATCTTAAAAACATAGTCACGTAAATAGTTAAGTCTGTTAGGAACTCCATGATTCTCATTCTATAGTTCATCAGTACGACGTGAGTGTATGAATGTATGTATTATATCTATAGTATGAATGTGTAATCAAGTTCTCCAGTGTGGCAATTCTCGTGAACGAATGCAGTGGTGTGTATAACGACAGTTCAAAGTCAAGGTTATTAGACAGCTGTGTTACGGCCGCTAACAAAGTTAGTATTACATGTTTTACGTAATTACAGTTTAGTATTACGGTTACCGGTTTTATTAATGATTTTGTTTTGTTTGCTGTGTACATGCGCTGCCGCCATTTTGTGTAACATCGGAAGATTTTCTTGTTACAACTACAGTAACTATTTCTGTAACTTTGCTTTTGTTTTCGTTATATAGTTTGTTTAATACCAGTTTTAAATGTTACGTGAACCAATTTGTAGTTGTAGTTTAAGTTTATAAACATGTTTGTCTATTTAGATTTCAATTAAGCACAACAAACAAGCTATTAATAATTGCAACCCGGTAGGGACTACTTTATCCTGGGAAGCAGATTTATTTGTCCCTCGAAATATTTATATTTTCCTATGTGTTATTGTTAAAAGGTGTATCGTTTTAAAATACATAATAGGCGGGTAATACAGTTTTCAACAACTTCAAAATTACCTACAGGAAAATGCATTTTTCCGAAAATTAAAGTATGACTTATTGTTTTTCTTTTACCTTAATCGGTAGTCCCGTTTACTCAACTAACACTTACGTATTAAATAAGTATAATATTTTATTTGTATACACAAATTGCTTGTATTAAGTATATATAAAGATATAAAAAGTAAGTATAGAAACGCGACAAGCTGACTGTCTCGTATAACCGAATCAACTTCAATGCCTCCTGTTCAATTGACCTAAATTGATAATTGACTGTTTGGTACAAAAAATATTTGATTGCGCTTGGAAAGTAATGACTTTCAAGCGTATGTTTGTATGTTAATATCTTAGATATACTATTTCTTACGTTTATTTTATGTTGTGATTTTAATGGCAATACTGTGTGAAATCTTATCTTATCAATTAATACACTTGATTGTACAGATACGAAATAGGAGTAACAGTAAAACACGATTAATTTAATAACTTCTACTACAACTTAAAGAATAATAAGTTACATTAAATTTGATACTCGTATTTACACGATATCTAAATATAATTAAGTAAACTTTAAACAGCAATTTTATTATACTACTCATAACGTTCAGTTTTAACTGTAGGTACTGTTGACGGTAAGGTAAAAACCATAAATCTTTATCTTAGAACGTGAAAACTAATGAAACATTAAATTTAACTGTGCAATAAACTAGCAAGCGTCCGCGGCTCTACCCGCGTAATTTTCCCATTTTTGCAATATTTTTTATTGCTGCTCCTCTCCTATTAATCTTAGCGTGATGTTATATAGCCTATAGCTATCCTCGATAAATGGACTATCATCATCATTATCATGGATATTTGAGTGTATCAAATATTTTTTTTGAAACGGTCCAGTATTTCCTGAGATTAGTGCATTCAAACAAACTCTTCAGCTTTATATTTTATTAGTATAGATATTTAATATAGCAAAATCTTATTTTTTTTTTGTAAATTGTTTTTGTGCCATTTACTTTTTCAGTACAAAATGTACGTCTGGTTGGCAATTCTAATTGGGTTCATCATCGCGGTGATCCTGAGGATTCTAACGAGAGGCAAGAAGAAAGATATACCTCACCTAGACCCACAGGAATGGTGGGGGCCGAAAGAATTGAAGGAAAAACCTGATGAAAGCATCAGAAGTTTCGAAGTAAAATTCAGTGACGAGGTAAGAATGTTTTTATGTATGTATGTATGTCCATTTCTTTGGCACTCTTTACAGAATAAATCGCTTGACGGATTTCAACATTAGGTCATTGGTTTCGTCTTGATTTCGAGAGTGTTATTAGCCTATAGATTTTGTGAAAATACCGTCCTAATTTTCAGAAGTACGGATTTATTGTTTTTTTATTCTGTTTAGCTCTCAGACTAAAAAATATAATAAACTCAGTGTTCAGAACAAAAAAGTAAGGTATTTTTTTACGATCTGTCATAGGTATGTCACCGAGCAAAGACTGATAGTACCGGGAAACGTTATCATTTTACGTTATGTTTTTCTCTACTTCGCTTCTTTGTTCCGAAGACTGTGTCTATATATTTTTTGGTCTGTGGTTTACCTATAGAAATTTGAGAAAGAAAACGTTTTTTGTAATTTCCAAAATGTTGCTGCAAGAAACAAGGAAGAATCCCATTAATATGTTGACCCTATTCTTCCACAGATGATAAAAGACTTGAAAGCGAGGATACAGAACCACAGGCCATTGACCCCTCCTCTTGAAGGCATCGGGTTCCAATACGGCTTCAACAGTTCCCAACTGCCAGGGTGGCTTCAGTATTGGGCTGAAGAGTATCCTTTCAAAGAACGAGAGCAGCTCCTCAATAAATACCCGCAGTACAAGACCAATATTCAGGGTTTGGACATCCATTTCATTAGGGTCAAGCCTGAAGTAAGAACAATATCTTAAGTTTACACTAACATTTGGGTACAATCATCATCATCATTATCACAACCCATAACTGTCCCTGTGCTGGGCTCGGGTCTCCTCTCAAAATGAGAGGGGTCTCCCATTTCGTTATAGTCTTTGGCTTTGTAGATAATATTTTTGAGTATACCGACACTAGCTTACTTAGGCTTCAGTGTGATGTATTTGTCTTTCATAAAGCCGATGATATAATAGATATTGCTCATCTAGACTTTAGCAAGTCTTATTGTAACGATGTAATGATTTTTTTAAACTTTATTTCATGTTATTAATATTGTAAATTATGACATTCGTTAAGTGAGCTATTAGTTCGTAAGACGAAATAAATGATTCGAATTTTGTGTGATGAGTATTCATTGTTCATAACTGTCGGCTCTAAGATATTCTAATTTCACTTTGTTTCCTTCTTAGGTTTCTACTGGATTGAAGGTAGTTCCCCTGTTATTGATACACGGTTGGCCAGGGTCAGTACGAGAATTCTTGGACAGCATCCCATTGCTGACCCAGCATAAGGAAGGATATGATTTTGTCTTCGAAGTCATCGTGCCTAGTTTGCCGGGTTATGGGTTTTCTGATGTAAGTCGTTACTATAGTATTCCTATACTATTAGCTCTAATATTTTTCCCCTTTCTTCTCCTCCATATTAAATCACCTTTACAAAACGTTGGTAGATTAAAAAAAATTAGGTGCATAAGTATATCATTGATACCTACATGAAGAAGACATTTTCAATTTAGAATTTTAGGATTTTATAAATGTAAAAGTTTGTGAAGATGTTTGCATATTTGGGATTCCTTCACGCACTAGTCGTTGCATGGATTATCATAAAATTTGGTACACCCATAAGATCACATCCAAGAAAAGGATAGGACAGATTTTATCCCGATTATAGTTCCTCTTGCGACGATGTGAACGTTTACATTTGTTACTAAATAAGTTCTGGTCTGAAACAATTTTTCGCAGCTAAGCTACTTGCTTCATCTAGTAGTTTCATTATTTACATTATTTAGTTAATGCATAATCAGCTTCTTTGAGTTCAAAAGAATACATTGACGACCCCGGAGCCTAGTTCGTTTCCCGGCCGGGGCAGATATTTATGTGACAGATAAATGTTTGTTCTCGGGTCATGGGTGTTAGTGATGTGTTATTTGTGTTGTCCATGCCACCCGCGACACAGGGCATCCTACTGCGGAGGTATGAGTGTGTTAGCGTTTATTGCTTCATGTGTCTTTTTCAGGCTGCTGTCAGACCAGGTCTCGGTGCTCCAAAAGTAGCAGTAATCTTCAAGAACCTGATGAGTCGGCTCGGCTTCAAGAAGTTCTATGTCCAAGGAGGGGACTGGGGAGCAGCCATCGCTTCCTCTCTCGCCACCTTGTACCCTGAAGATATTCTTGGTCATCACAGCAATATGGCTGGTGCTCGGGTACAGATATTCTAAGCTGATCTTAGTAGACGAATAGCAGTTGACGTCGATTTGCAGTCTAGTTGGTAGTGATCCCTGCTAGGGGTTCTCAGTTCATATCCCAAATGGCACAGTGAATGTTTATTTTTAGGGCGTGTTGTATAAGAGCCTTATGTATATGTTTTCCATTTCACTTGCAGCGAAAGAAATCGTAGTACTCAGTAAAATTATTATTTCGAAATTTGAGTTTCGTCATTTGTCGCTTAACCAAAATCATTTGATGACGTTTTCATTTCAGAATTCGACTACAAATTTCTGGACTCTAGTTGGCGCTTACTTTCCGTCTTTGGTAATGGAACCGCATCAAGCTTCTCGAATGTACCCTCTGTCAAATTTCTTCGCGTTTGTCCTAGAAGAATTTGGATATATGCACATTCAAGCCACCAAGCCTGATACCGTTGGTAAGTTTTCTCAAGTTACTGTAGACAATTAACTTCTATCATCCATCTATCAGATTGTGTTTGATTACAACCGCAACACAGCGAGAGCGTCGCAATATTAATTTAATTACAACTGCGTCAAATGGAGGCAAATGTTTTAGAGCTAACGTATATGTGAATATATGTAGATATATGTCTATTTATTTCCCATGCTTTGCATCACAAATGGCTTGACGGATTTCAATGTGTGAACTTGTTATTTGAGGATTTTGATTAATGAATTTCAGGTGTGGGTCTGTCAGATTCTCCAGCTGGGTTGATGGTATACATCCTGGAGAAGTTCTCCACCTGGACAGAACTGAAGAATCGTGATCTTGTCGATGGCGGCATAACTTTCCGGTTCACAAAAGATCAGCTTATAGACAACCTCATGATTTATTGGACCTCAAATTCGATCATCACATCCATGAGGCTGTATGCTGAGTCATTCTCTAAACCTATCAGGGAATTGGACCTTGAAGCGTAAGTATTTAAAGTTTAAACTTAAGTGTTTCCTTTTTTAAAATTAGGGTTGTCTAAATTAATGCTTAACCCCGATTCAGAATTTGTGGCAATGTAAATTGCAGATTGTTTTTAATTAACAAAGTAACGACCCATTTGACCCACTGGTTACCACGTAAGGCTGTCTTTCAATGGCTTGTGGGTTCGATTCCCACCGAGACAGTATATACATGACTAGCAATCGTCCTCGGCTCCAACCTCGTCATTTTGCCGTTTTTGCATTATTTTTATTGCTGCTCCTTTGCTATTCTTCTTAGTGTGATGTTATAGTCTATAGCCTTCCTCGATAAATGGATTATCTCACACTAAACGAATTTTTAAATCGGTCCAGTAGTTCCTGAGATTAGCACGTCAAGTCAAACGAACAAACTCTTCAGCTTTATTATTATTAGTATAGAAGTAATAGATGGGTGTAAAGTTCCATTATGATTTTCCATTGTAGTGTCGAGTAATACTGTTAATTTTACAGGTTTCCTACACCAGTTCCCACCTGGGCTTTGCAGGCGAAAAACGAGCTCATTTATCAGCCTCCTAAGTTTTTAAAGACAAAGTACACAAACCTGCTAGGGACCACTGAATTAGACGATGGAGGACATTTCCTAGCATTTGAACTGCCTTCAGTCTTTACTAATGATGTCTTCACAGCAGTTAAGGCTTTTAGAGAATGGAACATGCAAAATGGAAGAAGTGATTTGTAAAAAGATCTAGCAATAAGTTTTATACTTAAACCTTTATATTTTACTTTAGTTAGTTGCTGCTAGAATTTTGTTGTACTAAACAAAAGATTTACAGTTTGTACGTTTCGATCTTCAAATAACAGCTTAATACCTACACGCGTTCCTGAGAAAAAGGGTCTTGACAAACAGACGTACAGACAGACGGACAAGTAACAAAGTGATCCTGTAGGGTTCCGATTTTCCTTATGAGGTACGGAACCTTAAAAACCAAAACAGTTCTAAGGTCTTGCATATCATGGGCCGTTACATACTGGATTTGAGATTTGTACTCAGTTTTTTAACTTCTATGCATTTAAATATAGGTATTTATACATGTTAAGGAGATGTAAACTTAAGAATTACGTTATTAATAAAAATAATCTTTCTAATTACCTTGTTTTATTTATCACCTAATAGATTTTTCGACAGTATATTATTGCCATATAGCATGCATTGTTAATAATAAGCTATTTTGAAATAAATGAAAACGCTATTTTTTTGCTGCGATTATTAAAAAACAATAATAAAATAAATTGTTTTATCTTTCATGTAGAGTTTCTCCAGTGTTCGCTAGATGGCACTATTATGTTCACATCTAACCATGGAAGAAAGAAATACTATACATTTCTTGCTCTGTGAATCCTGAAAGTGGATGGTGAAATTAATTTTAGTATAGCATGGTATCAATTTTAGTATAGTACATAATAATATAGGCGTAATAAAGATACTAATTTGAGCTATAGGTGTTGGAGTAACGACCTTGATTCTTCGTGTTTTATTCGATTCATTGAATCCGTTTTGTTTTCATAATAAGGTTTTCTTACTTAGCACTGGCTTGAATTTCTTAATAATTACTAATTGTTAAATACATAATGTAAAAAATCTGTGTCTTAAATATGAGCTATGGGCAAGTTTCTTAAGGAGTTTACCATTTCTATTTTCACAGCCATTTTATCAAACACTCCTATCTGGCACATCACGCCTGTAATCATTTTTTATAGTGATTTCGCATTCATAGTTATTTTAATCTAAGATTAAATTCGTTAGTTTGCAAAATTATCTAACCTAACGTGCTCAAAATTCGTTATTCAACACACTTTTGATGAAAATAGTTTTTATTGTATTCGGCTTATGTATGCACACCTTATCAAATAAACCCTGAATTAACTTTCACCTCCTTTAATAGTATTATAAGGTATCCTTTTTACTACCTATAATAACCTTAATATCCTTAAACTTTATTACATAAGGCTTCCTCAATTACCTGATTATCTATGTCAGTACCAAATCGGTTTCAATGTGAAAACTGCGTTGTAGTAATCAGCTGTGTATGTTAAGGTGTAACTATTCAGGCATTATTCATGAATCATTTTATTTATTCGTTGATCATAATTTTTAATGACGTGAGTTCATCATGAAGAAGTAGCTCCCAGTTTAGTCTTTAATTAGTCGAGCAACGAGCTGACGGATCAAAAGGTAAGTGGTAAATAAATGAGTAACTAATAATAAAGCTACATATTTATATCCCTACACTTGGATTCCCTGACTATTGGGTGCCGTGGTCAACACAAATAATTCCCTAGCCTTCTTAGACAACATCGCCACTTAACATCAGATCAATTGTTGTCCTGCATTAAATAACAAAGAAAACTTAAAATTTATTATCTAGATTCGGCATTGCAAGATAATTATTGTGAAGAAGATGAAGGAGTATGAAATTCAGAAGAAGACTGTACACCGGTTAATGATTATATGGTAACAGGAGTAAACTTAATAGGGGCAACCAATTTAAAATCGACACTAAACAAATTTCTAATTTTGAATCAAGGCTTAGTATTAAAGTAATTATTTTCTGTTCTAGATGGCTACTTTTACAGTCTTTATTCACATTACTGTTATTGCACTAATGCCACATCTTGCTTATGGATCGATGGATGAAGTTCCACTACCAGATATTGATTTATACGAATGGTGGGGACCAGAAAAGATGAAGTATAGATACGATGAGAGCATCAGGCCTTTTAGAATCATCTTTAATGACTCGGTAATATAAAGCTGTCTAAATTTATTATACGTTTAGATACTAGATGCTATTAACGTTTTCAATTATCTTTTAATCGTCTAGTTTAATGTCTGTTAATCTAAGTTTATTGTTTACTAATTCCATTCTATACTAAAATGTGATTATGCTGTCTGTTACCTTTTCACATCTTAGCTACTGGTTCAATTTGTTGAATTTATTAAACGCATAGTTCTAATCTAACCTAGGAGAAGGTCATAGGAGAGATTTTATTTCGATTGTATTCTTCCATGAGATGATTTGGACGTATGTGTCTATGCGCCTGATAAAAAATATCAAGCAATACAACTTGTAGTCGACTTACTTCTCTTGAAGTGAAGCCAGAGTTTGTAGATAGAATACTCTGTTTTCTGAGACACTAATGCAAGCATAGTTGTATTTGGTAATTGCGGCATAAAATTGACTATTACTTTGTTATTTCCAGATGATAAGTGACCTGAAATTTCGCTTACATCACCACCGACCTTTTCCTCCCCCGCTCGAGGGCATTGCTTTTCAATACGGCTTCAACAGCTACGAGTTGGAGCGTTGGTTGAGGTACTGGGCTGACGGGTACCCATTTATGAAAAGGCAAGAGTTTCTCAACCAGTTCCCGCAGTATAAGACAAATATACAGGGACTGGATATTCACTTCATCAGGATTCGTGAGAAGGTACGCTCTATACCAAATCCGCGTTATAAAATCTTGAAAAATTTGACATCTTTTAAAAAGAGTATGCTTTTTAACGGCTAACTCTAACTTACTTAAGCTTAAAATATGATGGATACTTATTATCTAAAAAGGCTAAATAAATAAATATTTGGAATTACCACAGGATCCGATATTCATAAATTAATGTAAAAAATTTTAACGCTGTAAATCTATCAACGAAATCAGTGATCAAATTGTATGTATTTCGTAATGCTAATTTTAATGCTCGGTTTTTGTCTCTCACTGATGTTTTGTTTTGTATTACTACAAGGTGCGCGCTGTTTTCTCCCTCACTATGAATGCTCGAATTTGTAACGCAAATGTTTCCGTTAAGGGAGCGTCTATACGTCATAATTTTGTTTCCCTGAATAACAATGCTTCAAGGAGTCTAAAGCTACTTCTATTTCTCAGGATACAGCACACAAGGAAGTTGTACCACTTCTATTACTCCATGGGTGGCCCGGATCAGTGCGAGAGTTCTATGAAACCATTCAATATTTCCTTAAAGCCAGTAGGGACAAAGACTATGCGCTAGAAATTATTATTCCAAGTTTACCTGGCTACGGATTCTCTGATGTAAGTTTTGTACTTGAGCTTTTTGGATCAGGTAAGTTTCATCTCATGCGATTATTAAAGTACATCGAAGATAAGGTACGATGATTTGCGTCAATCTTAAGAGATCGATTGAGTTGACACGGTAAGTAGGTGAATGGCTGACTGCTAGTGGCAAAATATCTCAAGCACGCTGCGAGCGAATTGGAAGCAGTCCTTAATAGATGTGATTCGAGTGTGTGGTGAAGATTAGGACTAAAAGTTTTTATTAGGTTTGGTGATCTATATGCAATAATAATATGGAAGTAACAGATGGTATAATGCTGAAATTGTACTTCAATTCAGGCAGCAGTTCGTCCGGACTTGGGAGCGGACAAAGCAGCAGTTATTTTCAGAAATTTGATGCATCGGCTTGGACATAAGAGGTATTATATCCAGGGAGGTGATATGGGAGCCATAATCTCTAACTGCATGGCTACCTTTTTTCCTAAGGTAAGAAATGCTTTATTTATAATTGGATTCTGCCCAAATCATCAGAGTATGTTGTAAAAGAATGCGACAGTAATTAGACCTTTTCCTTGATTGTTTCGAAGTCGTTTTTCTATGTTAAAACCTGTATTATAATTTTTTTGTAATTTGACTAGTTTAGTTAGCTACCAGTTTCTTGCTTGAGACATACGACTCATTTAAGCTTGGCAGTAACCAAGTCTTGACTTTCCTTCTTGGCTGAGAACGTATCTATGATGCGTTTAGTGTATCTGACGACCTTACGCAATGCTTGACACTTATGATAACTGACTCGTCCTCTCGTTTGTCTGCCATTTCTTATATCATGTATTTATTCGTATTCCAGGAGATACTAGGCCTCCATTTGAACTTGGTCTTCACGCACACCATCAAGACTCTGGTCCTCATTGCCCTGGGCTCTTTGTATCCCACAGCAATTGCCAGGCCCGAGGTTATCGACAGATTGTATCCTCTATCGACTCATTTATCCAGTCTAATGGAGGAATCCGGATATCTCCACATTCAGGCTACGAAACCTGATACTGTTGGTATGTAGCTAAAACTAAAGTTCCTCAAAAAACCTTGGCAATCATGAAAATTGTTCTGACAAAGTTTGAAACCAAATTGTGTGGAATAAATTGAAAATGTTAGTAGAGTCCAACAAGAAATTTTTGTAGACAAAATCAAACTTAGAGCAATTTTCTCATTCTCAGTTCCGAATATCACAAGTGGGGAAGGGGTTGTAGTAATACATCATGTGGATTTACTTTTCTGCAAACACAATATTTATTAAATACGTGTATTTTATAAATATTAAAAAAAGAAATATTTTTTTGTAGGCACAAAAAATACTCGAGATTTTTTTAGTCTTAAACCTCAACCAAGTATCACCAAGGGCACCCCCCTGCAAAAAAAACATCACGTGATTATTGGACGGCCCTTATCTTGATAACGTGTTATTCCAGGAGTTGGCGTATCCGATTCTCCAGCAGCCTTAGCAGCATATATTTTGGAGAAGTTCTCCACAGGAACTCGAAGAGAACATCGATCCTATCCCGACGGAGGCTTGACTTCTTTCTACACCGCAGACCAACTGATCGACAACCTCATGATATACTGGACTAGTAATTGTATGACAACTGCTATGAGGATGTACGCTGAGACCTTCAATAAGAGATTTTTTGGATTGAGGATAAATGAGTAAGCATTTCTTCCTAATTATGAGAACTATCGTTTCGCAAGAAATCTATATTTTTGTAGAAGTGTAGGTATTCGCAATCCGCATCAAACGATTTAATTCATAATTATATGTTTTTCTTAGATTATAATGTTTTTATGAGATGGCCGAGTCAATCTATTTATGTACAACGTTAAAGATTATTATTACTGACACGGTCATTTTAACATGTGTTGTTAGATTACATAGTTACGTTAGGTACAACTTAAAACAGAAGGTTCCTAAAGTAGACTGAATATAAAATTAATAACCAACTTGGTATTACCTAGATCTCACACCTTTTTACGGTAGAAGAATCGAGTTGCGAGATCTGGGTTTTTTGACAAGTATTGTTTTTTATGGGATAGATTTATGTTAAAGTAATCATCATCACCACTTTGTGAATTATTTAATAGGCTACAAATAAAGTGAAATTCCGTCACGTATAAGTACTAATCATCTTCCAGGATTAAGTCACCAGTACCCACGCGGGTGATTCAAGCTCGCAACGAGATCCTCTACCTTCCGCCCTGGATGATTAGGATGAAGTATCCGAACCTCCTGAACGAGACGGTTCTCCCTGACGGAGGACACTTCCTAGCGTTGGAGAAGCCACGCGTATTCTCATGGAATGTTCTAGATGCTATCGATGCTTTCAGACACTGGCATGGAATACATCGCCATTGACGGGTTAAGAGGATGCTAATTGAGGATATTAAAAGGGATAATTTGTAAAATGTTACTTGTATACATAATAATATAGTTGTATGATTCATTTTTTATGTAAAGTATTTTTAGTGGACTAGAAGGGTAATAATTTTAAGTGTACTCATAATTATGTATGTCTACGTACGTAGTTATATTTTGTACTTAAATATTTGTCAATCATTGTAAAAATATCATTATTTTTTAATGTTTAAAAATAGAAAAAAATTAAAAATTAAATAAATTATATTATTTAAAATAATTTAATGTTAAATAATTATATAGTTCTAGGATATTAGAATTCTAAAACCAACCGTCACTACGATTATTGTACTTAACAAAGAATTTGACTGAAAGAACATTTTCTGCTATTATAATTATGATGTTTTTTTTCACAGTTTAAAACCTAGACCATACCTACCAGTATTATACACAATTTCATACCTCGTTACTAAAATTATGTTAAAAAATTGTTACAAAGAGAATGTCAGTTAAACAAGTATTTGCTCCATATTTTGTACATTAATTTATTATTATGAACGGACTAGCATCGCATTATAATGTAGATTGCAGTGTAAAATAGCCTCGAAAAGTGTAATTAACATCGACACCTGAATAACTACTTACTGACATTCATTTTATAAATT
>LGAG01000382.1:528324-579950 GCA_001278395.1 Lerema accius
ATTTTATAATCCTTATTATACTAAATCAAACACAGACAAAGTATTTATAAGATCATCTGTATAATATAAAATATTGATTGTCTAGTTACAATAAACTAAAGGTATAATTAGCTCTATTAACATTTTCAAAGACTAAGCAGAAAAACAGAATTTATTCTCACCTTATTTTTGTTTTTATTTGCAGATGGTAACCGATCTCAGGCATCGTTTGTTATCACACAGAAAATATACACCACCACTAGAAGGCGCTGCATTCAATTATGGCTTCAACAGCACAGAGTTGGAATATTGGGTCAATTATTTGGCTAGACGTTTGACGAGAGAGAGAAGTTCCTCAACAAGTACCCACATTATATCACCAGCATTCAAGGACTGGACATTCACTTCATGAGAATTACATCGCAGGTAACTGTTACTTGGTCAAATGAAGGACGCTATATCCTAGGTGTTTTTAATCTTCATTAAAATTGTTTCATTTACTGTAAAGTTTACTGATCTGATTTGTAGTAAAGAATATATTAATATTGTTTTTAGAAAGTAGCAGATGATACTGATGATGTGGACTCATTCCGTAAGAAATTGGTCCCAATTTTGATCCTGCACGGCTGGCCTGGCTCCATCAGGGAATTCTATGAAACCATTCCATATTTACTCTCAATCGCCAAGTCTAAAGGAATGGCACTTGACTTAATCATTCCTAGTCTACCTGGCTATGGATTTTCTGATGTAAGTAGCAAATCAGTATTTGCAATTAATCAATGTTTTAGAGATTTGATTTATAATTCTAGTATTAGTTGAATTGGAAATCGTGCCTGATTTATTGCAGGGAGCAGTACGGCCTGGTCTAGGTGCGAATAAGGCAGCTATTGTATTTAAAAATCTGATGCACAGACTGGGATATAAACAGTTCTATCTTCAGGGGGGAGACATGGGTGCCATAATCGGGAGTATTTTGGCAACTTTCTTCCCATTGGTAAGTAAAAAAATTTGTTGATGCATCCTCCTAAGTACATCACCAGAGGATTCATCCAGATGATTATTTTAACGTGCAAGAATGGAATGTCCAATCTTTTTAACATGTGAGGTTTAAATGGATGAATTCATGTAATTTGTATCTTAAAACTCTAGTTTAGCATGCTCAGTTCTATAGTGAGTGCGGACAGGATTTAACGATCGAAAAGATGATGATGTTAATGTTAATAATAATAAAAGTATTTATATAACATTTTAGGACGTTCTGGGTTACCATACGAACTTCCCCTTTATACATACCCCAGATATAATCTTCAAACTCATCATGGGTAATTGGCATAAGGAAGAGGTCACCACCCCGAACTTTTTAGGCCACCTTTACCCATCAACGACTATTTTGTTCGGATTAATGTCCGGATCTGGTTATTTGCACTTGCAGGCCACCAGACCTGATACCGTTGGTGAGTGTATTGTAGCAGATATTTCATTGCAGAAAATTGTAACATTGAACGAAAACTTCATAATTAATATTTTTTACTGACTCTTCATCACTAGTTTTTTTAATATAAATAATTCTGTTTCATTTAATTTTACTTATAATAAACCTTATTTAATTAATGTTAATTTTAATTTTTATCGTGGAAAAAATATCGATGGTTATTGATGCCGTATCGCTAAAAAATTGCCATCCCCACCTGTCGCGAACTATAGATCTGAATACTGGTGTAAAAAAATGACCGCAAAATAAACAATTAACTGACTAGACCTACCTACATGCACCAAATTAAATCTAATAAATAGTTTATATTTCAGGAATTGGACTCACTGATTCACCTTCAGGTCTTATGAGTTATACAGTAGAAAAGATGTCTACGGGTGTTAGAAGAGCTTTTATCAACCTCCCCGATGGTGGTTTGTCCAAAATTTTCACTCCAGAGCAACTTATGGATAATTTTATGATTTACTGGTCCAGCAGGTGCATAACAACCTCTATGAGGATGTATGCTGAAACTTTCAATAAGAGGTGGCTCGCATTGAGGTTGAACGAGTAAGTTGTCTTGCGAATTAATATTCAATATGGTTATTGAACTAATCAAAACCTTTTGGTTTTCTATGACAAGAAATATGGAAAAGTATCTATCAAAGGAAATAAATGTCTCTGTTTCTAATTAATAATTTGTTTTTCTCTGTCCAGGATAAAGAGCAAGGTTCCAACCTGGGTGCTCCAAGCTCCGGATGAGATCATTTACCTCCCACTTTGGTTGATAAAGCAGAAGTTCCCGAACGTCCTGGGTGAGACACTGCCCAGTGAAGGAGGCCACTTCTACGCGTGGGAGAGACCACAACCCTTCGCCCAGGACGTCATCAACGCTATCGTTAAATTTAGAGAATGGCATGCGATGAATAGCACTTTGTATACACAGTGCTCTTGTTATATTGATAACTAAAATCTTATTATCTTTGTCTGTTATTAAATTCTGTTCTCTATGGTTCTCTTTTATACCATTTTTGTCTTTTCTTTCAATAAATTTTGTATATATTAATTTTGTTTAAATTAAATGATTACAAGTAAAGATCTCCGCGTATCATTAACGATAGTAAAATTATACTGAACATCACAAAACTAGTATGTTCTGTTATTTCTGTACCAGCAGTGTAATTTAGTATCGCTTCCTTCCTAAAATGGAACACTAGTTTTGGTGACAATCAAGTTCATAGCGTTTTGTGACAAGATCCCAAAGACTTCACGTACTCTATCTAAATTGAAACCAAAGCTTAAGCTTTGCCAAACCAAAGCCAAACTTGTGAGCAATGTCTATTTTAAAAGATAATGATTTATTTGAAACTTAAGACCATTGTGTATTAATTTATGTATTAATGCCCCTTGTTGAATATGAAGTATAGATATCACTATCAATTACTGCAGTGTCAAATAGCTGTTAATATGTTGAAGCTGATAAAATGATAGCTTGTACCAGTGAAACGAGTTTGAATACTAATGACAGTTTTCATAATGATAAAAATATAATGTCTTGTAGCTTGTACCAAAGTTTTTCAGCAAACAAGCTATTACCATATTGGCCTATTGTTTCGGATCCGACACACATGTCATGTTTGCGTTTAGGTTACTATATATATACAGGTATACCGTTATATTCATATATAACAGTGGCGGCTGAAGAGTTCTCCACATAAGGTAAGACTATTGTACTTAATATTAAAGCCAGTATAAGATTTATTAAAGGCTGTCTTGAACTGTAAAACACGTTGCCATTGAGGATAATACAAGGATTGTAATCATTTTGACTCCTGTTTTGTCTTGCATGAAAACCTTTTCTATAATAATAAAATTACATGGTTAAATCATTGATTTCAGAACTACTTTTTTAAATTTAGAAGGTACTTACTACTTTCGTTTTTCAGATGGTGAACCTTACGTTGTTACTTAATGTCGTCCTTGCAGCGTTGATATTAGACGTAGTATATGGAGCAATAAATGATGTTCCGATACCTCCTATTGACCTTAATGAATGGTGGGGACCAGGGGATGGAAAGGGTCATCATGATACATCCATCAGGAAGTTTTCAATTACATTCCAGAAATCAGTATGTACATTTTATTATTAAGTTATATCAATCTACTAATTTAAACACAGATTAAGATCATCTTTTAATATAAAATATTGATTGACTAGTTACAATAAACTAAAGGTATTATTAGCTCTATTCGCATTTTCTAAGGCTAAGCAGAAATACAAAATTTATTCTTATCTAATTTTTGTTCTCAATTGCAGATGGTAACCGATCTCAAAAATCGTTTGTTATCACACAGAAAATATACTCCACCACTAGAAGGCGCTGCTTTCAATTATGGCTTCAACAGCACAGAGTTGGAATATTGGGTCAATTATTTGGCTAAACAGTATCCGTTTGATGAGAGAGAGAAGTTCCTCAACAAGTACCCACATTATATTACCAACATACAGGGACTGGACATACACTTCATGAGAATTACATCGCAGGTAATTGTTACTTGGTCAAAACAAACACGTTGATTTTTATCTGTACCAAATATAGAACAAGTGTTTTTATTCCTCATTTAATTTCATCATATTTTCCGGAGTTATCATTTACAAAGGGTAAACGCACAGAAAAACTTTTTATAGAAGCAATGTTCGAATTAAAAAAATAGAGGAAAATTGTTCAAAGGCTCTCAAGAAATCCTCTATGTTTATTTCAGTATCTCCTAGAAGTCTTTATTCTAGAAGTCTAGGGAGACTATAATTAACTGGAACCGCAGAACTATTATTGCAACACTTAAAAAAAATTCAAAACATAAAAAATTTTAACTTTCCAAAATCTATGTAACACGTCAACTGAGAAATGACAGAGAGACAGTGTATTAAGATCATAGAGTTGATAAAAGAATATACAAGCATACTGATAAAACTTTGTAGTAATATAATGGTATTGTTTTTAGAGAGCAGCAGATGATACTGATGATGAAGACACATTCAATAAGAAACTGGTCCCTCTTATGATTCTGCATGGTTGGCCTGGCTCCATTAGGGAATTTTATGAAACCATTCCATATTTACTTTCAATCGCCAAGTCCAAAGGCATTGCACTTGACATAATTGTACCTAGTATACCTGGCTTTGCATATTCTGATGTAAGTAGTAAATAAGAATTTTGAAATTGATCAACTTTTTAAAGATTTGTTACAATTTTAGTATTGATTTAATTGGAAGTTGTGTCTGATTTGTTATAGGGAGCAGTTCGGCCTGGTTTAGGTATGGATAAGTCAGCTATTGTTTTAAGAAATATGATGCATCGAATCGGATATATTTATTTATTTATTTATTTAAACATTTATGTCACCTCTTAAAAGGTAAAACATAGGGTATGACTTAATGCCTAATGGCATTGTCCACCAGTCAACCCTGATATACGCAGTACTATGTTCAGGGGGGAGATATAGGTTCAATTACCTTGAGTATCTTGGCATCGTACTTCCCTACTGTAAGTAACAAAAATTTTCTTGATACTTCTTCCTTTGGTACATCACAAGATAAACTATCAGGTTGACAGGTTTTAGGTAAAAATTATGATAATAACTAAAGCTTTTGTTTGAAATTTTAGGAGGTTCTGGGTTTCCATATGAACTTAGCCTTTTTACATACCCCGGATATAATCTTCAAACTTGTTATGGGCAACTTGTATCAGGATGAGATCGCCAGCCCGGATCAATTATATCACCTTTATCCCTCGACTAATATTCTTTTCGGTTTAACGACCGGCGCTGGTTATTTGCATGAGCAGTCCACTAGACCTGATACTGTTGGTAAGTGTGTTTTTACAGATATTTTATTCTTTGCTTTCGTCTATTTCCTCCCAAGTAGTGGCTCAAATAGTACGTTGTCTAGGAGCTTCTAGTTTTTATGAAAGAATATCGTTAAGCAATCACTATGTTCGAGTATCTTTTATCTCTCTCATTATCTCATGTTTCATTTTTAAGCAAACTAGTTTATTGCCCGCGGCTTCGCCCGCGTGGAGTTCGGTTATATCGCGCGATTTTTTCGCGATAAAAAGTATCCTATGTCCTTTCCCAAGTTCAGTTCTATCTTCATACTGAAGTTCATCAAAATCGGTCAGTGGTTTAGGGGTGAAAGCGTAGCAGATAGATAGAGTTACTTTCGCTTTCATAATATTAGTAGGGACTATGGTTTGGATTGAATTACATCTAATAAGTTGTGTATGTTTTAGGGATCGGACTCACAGATTCACCATCAGGTCTTATGAGCTATACGGTAGAAAAGATGTCTGCGGGCGGTAGGAGGGGCTTTAACAACCTTCCCGATGGTGGTCTGCACAAAATTTTTACCCCTGAGCAACTTATGGATAACTTTATGATTTATTGGTCTACCAACTGTATAACCACTTCTATAAGGATGTATGCTGAAACCTATAATAAGAGATGGGCCGCATTGAGGACAAATGAGTAAGCTGTCTTTCCAATATTATTTTGAACTGATTTCAGTCTGTTCTTACCTTAAGTAGCTTAAAGATTTTTGGTCCCTATGATAAAAACTTGCAAATATTCTTAGTAAATCAAATCGTCAGTGATTCTAATCAGTCGTCTGTTTCTTTTCTTCCAGAATAAAGAGCATGGTTCCTGCCTGGGCACATCAGGCCCCGCATGAAAGCATTTACCTCCCACCCTGGATGATAAAGCAGAAGTTCCCGAACCTCCTGGGTGAGACAATACCCAGTGATGGAGGCCACTTTTACGCGTGGGAGAGACCACAACCCTTCGCAGAGGACGTCGTCAATGCTATTGTTCAATTTAGAAACTGGCATGCAATGAATAGTTCTATGTATTCTCAGTGCTCAAGCTATATTGACGACTAAAATTATTACTACCTCGAAAAATATTAATAACAGTATACAAATTTAACTTTTTAGTACAAATGTAATATTGAAATATGCGACCTATTAACATTCTAGTAATAACTAAGGCTATGTTAATAGGATAATTATTACAATATTGATATATTACAAGGTTTGCGTGTCATTTTTACCACTATTTTTAGTATTGTTTTCAGCTTAGTACTAAATGATTATACTCGAACTTTTTGTTGTAAATGTTTAAAAGAATAATATTCTTCTATGATTGACACAAAGGATCTTTTATTTTCTTTCTGTATTTAGTACAGAATGACACCCAGTTCTCTATGTACTTAATAAAGTATAGGAGCCAATACGCGCCTTGTGAAAAACCGCACATATCACCACAAGAGTTCAATTTCTTTTCTATTAGGACACATTGTAATGGGTTGTGCATTTTATTTAAATGTAATTTACTCGTATAACGTACCCATTATAAATGATTAGGTAAACCTTAATAAAGCTGAGATATCCGAGTGGCTTGAACGATGGTCTCTCAAAAGGGAGTTCCTGGATTCAAACGCTACGCACCTCTAATTTAAAAAGTGATGTGCGTATTAGCTTCTAATTATCACTTGCTACGCTGAAGGAAAACATCGTGAGGAAACCTGCGCGCCTGAGAGTTCTCTATAAAATTCTTAAAGGTGTGTGAAGTCTGCCAATCCGCACTAGGCCAGCGTGGTGGACTATGACCTGTACCCCTCACATCGTGAGAGGGGACCCGAGCTCAGCACTACCAGTGTTTATTTAGAAACTGAAAAATTCCGAACGTCTGCGCCAGGATAATAGAATTCAGAAACTGATTTCTGATGCGAATTCTGAACGTGTGTTAAAATTTGGAAATCGAGTAATTCTAACCTAGTAGTAGGACTCGATATACGAAATGACTTTAAAATTTCGAAAATATGGTGAAAATATTGTATCGGTAAATATTTTACGGTTCATTATAAAACAACAGTTTCGATAACAATAGCTTGATACTGAAAAAGTTTCCACTTCAAAATTGTGAATTGAATAAATGCATGTCACTCAGAATAATCATGAATTGGATCATCTGGTATACTTTTATGTCAGAAGCTATTTTTTTATGGTTTTAATATACCTAGCAAACGAGCTGACAGTGCCACCAACCCTTGCCGCCCATGGACATCGTAACAAACTTCGAGTAGGACTAAGGGTGACTGTTAGTTGGTTATCAGGTCCTGTTGTAACGTTGTTCGTAAGTATGTAGGTAAGTATGTCAATTTCTTCAGCACGCTCTGCAGCCTCGGCTTGACGGGTTTCAATATGTGAGAAGACATTGGAGTCTTTTGAAAGTGTCATAGACCATAATTTTTTTAACCCCCTCCAACCAATTTCTAGCAGTGCGATTTTTATTTTTCTCTCACTGATTACTAGTCTTCTCAATAATCATAAATATATTTACTGTGTTTCATGATAATAGTACTAACTACAGTTATTTGTATACCTATATAAACTTTATATTGGTCTTTAATAAACATATTACATATTAACATATCAATATCTATAGCAGCTCTGTAATAAAATATTATATGATCATTTCAAAAGCGTGTAAATTCGTTTATATTATTCATTAAATTGTTTGTTTGTATAACTGTTTTGATATCATTCTACGGATCTATTATGGCAATTATAAATGGAAATGTTATATTGTTATTACTGATTAAATAAACGATGAAATAGACTTGTCATTATCATCGGTTCGGGCGCAATGGAATTCACACCAAGAATCAGATTCTGAATTGTATGATCCTGGCGCAGACGTAAGGGATTTAGCAGATTCTGAATTTACACTGACAGTAGGGGAGAGCGGGGCAGAAACTTTAACATTTCCATGACAAAAAAGACATTTAACAGGTTCTTTCAACCCCGCTCTCCTCAAATAAAAATTCAGAATCTGAAAATTTCGGACGTTTGCCCCGAACTTTAGAGTTTAATGTTTATCCATCTAAAGTTTCCATGTAACTGTGATGAATGGTGTATTTTAATTAGCAATAAATGAGGCTGTGATACCAGACTTGCTATCTGTGATAGATTGAATGTGAACGATTGAATTTAATTGTGCCATTTCTACTAAATATACCCAGTTGGGGAATTCAAGAGGGTATAAGTAATATTATATTTCATGGAACTAAGAACTAAGTGGGAAGCGTATGTGGGCGTCGTCATGTAGCTCTAACAAGTATTGGCAATTGCCAATATACTATATCAGTCAACCAAATTCAACTCAGTCTTGACAAATCTTGCAAATATTTATAAAAAATGTCATACCATAATTTGATCAACTTTAGAAACTGAACCATAAGCTATAGTAATAGAACAGAATTTGTTATGAGTTATTTTGTGTGTTAGGTCTAATTTAAGTAAATTGTAGCTTTTGTTATTGACGAATCGTAGAAAAGGAATTGTCGTGTGCGTAATGTGTAAATGTGTGAGTTTGGCGACACTAGGTTTCAAACAAACTTTGTTCTATGCTCATTCTGACTGTGTATACGTGTATCATTCGTTGTTCTGTGGTTTAGTTTTACCGAATCTATAATTTTATTCAGCATCGTTGAAATCCCATCCTTTTTTAAGTATTAAGGCGTCGCCAATGTTTTTGGTTTTACAAATGTAAAACCGAAAATGTAGCACTTATTTACCACTTTGTGGTTGTTTGTTGGCTATTTAAATAATAAATACTTTAACCATTTGTTATTTTAAAACGAAACGGACCAGATTTTTTACACAATGTTGTTCACATTTTAAATATTCGGTCCTTTCGTCTCGCAAGTCTGACTTTATATATTTAAAAATTATAATCAGCCTATGTTGACTTACTAAAATAATATCTATTTTGCAATGCAATAGACCTTGAGAACGGTGTTTATTAATAAAACATATCGATCAATTTTGTTTTTAAATTTACAATACGTGTTGATTTGAAAGCACTATTGTACAGATTGAATAAACAGTGAGATTATTCCAAAATTCACGGTCTAAAATGTAATGACAGGTGGTTGTACTGATAAATCATTTACATAGTCAAGTCGTTAACGTGGAGGAACCGACACAGATGTTATATATGTATATGAGTATGTATATATATAGAGGTATGTCGCTGGTGTGGCAGTGGTGATTGAGGAGTAGAGGAGACAAGGTAAGTTCTGATCGCTCTTCTCTTTTATAGATAAGAATAAGAATAAGTTAAACTACAAAACTATGTGATGCCTAGTCTCAGGTGCCTGTAGAGGAAGATATTAACCTAAAAATTTAATGGGACTAAAGATATATCGTTTTCTAAGAATTTTGAAATTTAAGTAGGATTGACAGCAAATAACTTTACATTGATAGAAAGAGTTTCTGCTGCTAAAATAATTGAATCATGTAGAGGTCAATTATATAATGTCAGAAGACTGATTAGGGACTAATTTGCTTCAGACGGCTAAATATCAGGTCATCAGAGTCAATTTTCTTTGGCTGTTTTGGTTCTTGGCACACGGTTAACAGTGGAAAAGATATCATTCATCAGGCTTTATAATCGAAAATTCCCTGTACGTCAACTTAAACAAATGTATGTATTTGAATCTCTTGTTTCAGATGGCTCGTCTTATGACGCTTTTACGTTTTGTTCTTATCGCCGTGTCATGGAACATTGTATATGGAGGAGTTAATCAGGTTCCCTTACCGACTATTGATCTTAACGAATGGTGGGGACCAGGCGATCCAATTCCTAATGATGATACAAAGATATACAATTTTACAATCCAATTTACTGATGCGGTAAGGCCAAGCATATCAATATAGTTAAAATATAAAATAATGTAATCCGATGGAGCACAGTACAAAATTCTCTGCGTGTCTTTAACTTTTCACATAAAACTAAAGAGACTATTCAATGATTCTTTTGTCTTATCATATTTATGATACTTAATTGTACCTCAATTCGTGAACAAATTGAACAAGTTCAAAAACTGTTTTCCACGATAAAATCAAAAATATAATGCCATCAGATATACCATGAAAAATTTAATTTTCAGATGATCAGCGATCTAAGATCACGATTGCAAAATCACCGTCCGCTCACTCCACCTTTAGAAGGAGCCGGATTTGACTATGGCTTTAACAGCGACACTGTGGAACTTTGGAAGCAAGAATTGCTGACTAACTACAATTTTAAAGAGAGAGAACGGTTCTTTAACCAGTACTCTCATTACAAGACGAAGATTCAAGGGCTAAATATTCACTTCATGAGAGTTACATCGCAGGTAATTGATAATTTAAAATTTGAGATCAGATTTATGATCATGGATTAATTCGACTGCACCAGATGGAGGTTTTCAAGCGTATAAATGTATACATTTCCTTGGTTCGGTCTGCTTCCCAAACAACTTAACAGCTTTCAGCAAGTGAAATGTTATTGTATTTATTACAGACTATTCTCTATTAAATTACTTATTTATAGGAGTAACAGAGACTATTTTTCATGTCGAGATTATTATTTTCTATCAATGAATGATTGTTATAATTAAGATTACTATCTAGTTTCACTACATGATGTTATAATACGATACTGTACGTTGTATTAATATTGTTGTTTTCAGAATAAAACAAATCTGACTCCGCTTATAATTCTTCACGGCCATCCAGGATCAATTCGAGAGTTTTATGAAACCATTCCTTATCTTATGCAATTCGGCCAAGCCAATGGGCTTAACCTTGATATCATCATGCCCAGTCTTCCTGGCTACACGTTTTCTGATGTGAGTAACTATTAGAAACTTGGACAGGATTTCCTTAATATTTAACGAGAGTCGATCTTATTAGAACAAGATAAATAATAGTTACAAAACTAACACATTTATTTTATTTTAGCCTGCGTCCAAACCAGGATTGGGTGTGGATAAAGTATCAATTGTAATGAGAAATTTGATGCACAGGGTTGGATACACAAAGTATTACATTCAAGGAGGAGATATGGGTGGATTAACCACAAATTGTTTTGCTACTCTATTTCCTGATGTAAGTAGAGTTGATTATTGATTACTTGTATTAGCATTTGAGATAGAATCACTAAGAACTAGTGAACGCAAATTTATCTTAGCATATTGTTTTATCTACAACGAAATAGATTTTAACTTGGAATAATTTGTTGTGGCAATAAGTTAACCCTTCATAATTGAAAACTGATGAAGCTTGAAATTGTTTTTTGACATTGTAGGAAGTCCTGGGATACCACACCAATTTCCCCATGTTGCACACTCCTGACATGATCTTCCGTTTATTCTGGGGCAACTTCCACCAAGAGGAGATTGCTAAACCTGAACTTTTGAGCCGCATCTACCCTTCGATAACAAAATTACTTTTCTATATATTATTTACTGGTTACTTGCATATACAAGCTACCAGGCCTGACACTTTTGGTAAGTAATACTTTGTTATTTGAATTTATTTGTTCATCCGTGTTACTGAATATTGGAATTGGAATTACGGGGAATGGGAATACAGGGAGTACAGAGTAATAATATAGTCCAATATTTTACAGTGCTTCGTTTAGAAGCAGTTCATTGAATCTCAAGCTCAATAATATTTTGTCTGAAAACGAATGAGGTTAAGTGAAGTATTGTTAAAGATGTAAACAGCTTTTAGGTTAATTCTATTACGTTTTTGTTTGTTTCAGGGCTGGCTCTTAGTGACTCTCCTATAGGTCTCATGGCTCATATTCTGGTCACCAAAGGAACACCAAATAACACTGGCACTGTAAACGCAACTCAGCTACTAGATAACTGGGTCATTTACTGGGCTAATAACTGCGAAACCACGGCCATGAGACTGTATTCTGAGACTTTCAATAAGAGATACACCTACTTGAGGATTAATGAGTAAGTTAAGTTAATTTTTATCGTTTATAAAACCGATGATTTTATAGGCATTGTCTCTCTAGTTCGGAATGGTCATAGGATAGATTTTTATGATTCTTAGTAAAAGTAAATAACAGATGGATTTTACTTGATCAATATTGAATATTGGTCAGATAGAAAGAAAGGAAAAATCACTCGGGAAAGGATGTGTACATTAACAAAGAATTTTTAGAATAAAGACAGTTCTTTTTCTAAATATAACATCCTTTTTCCTATCAATTTTGTAACATCAAATGCTTTTCTGTCTAGGATAAGATCCAACGTCCCCTGCTGGGTGATGCAAACACCAAATGAGCTGATCTATCTACCAGACTGGATGATAAGGATGAAGTATCCAAATCTCGTGGGAGAAACCCTGCCACCGACTGGTGGCCATTTCTACGCGTGGCAGAATCCTAAAGAATATGCTCAAGACGTCGTTGGTGCAATAGTAGCATTCAACAAGTGGCATGCTATGAACAGCACTATGTATGCTAATTGCTCCAGCTACATTACAAACTAAAGTCGTGTTGAAACAAACATTATTAAATTTAAATTATGAAATAAAAATGTTAAAAGTATCGACTAGTTTTGTATTCGAAGCTTTGAAGACACGTTATAATTGTACTATTTGGTAGCTGAAAAAAACAAATTATAATAGAAAGCGAATAATAATAAGGAACTCTTATTTAATTAACATCGTAATATAATAATTATAATCGTAATACTTGAAGTGGCTGTTACCGAATTGTGCATAAAACATGTCGATTTAATCAGGATAATTTCAGATATGTATTATTATTCAGCTATTTTGTGAAAATAGATGATTTTTGGTGAGTTAAAAAGCAGGTAAAACATCTATAATTAAATTGTTGTATGATTTTTATGTCTTTTTCCTTAGTTTGAATGAAAATATATATCTTTTGAAATATTTAGATTAAGATTTAAGTCATTGTCAGTAAATGTAAGTGTTATAAGAATATCATTCAGCAAATAAAATTGTGCTATAATTTCAACTTGGCTTTTTTTTAACAATTTTGTTTCTTTATGTGGACCCAATAGGTTTCCTAGTACTATGCGTACATTACTGTTGTCAGTTTATTTTGATAACTTAATTTTTTATACTCTCTTTACGCACCTTTGAGAATATCGGAAAATTCTAAAGAGATCAGGTTTCCTCACGTTATTTCTCTTAAGTCTTTCACAAGAATAAAGAAGAATAGGCTGTTTTGAAGTTCACCATGATCTGGTTTTTACTTCCAGAGTTTTGTAAAGGAACTCCTCAGAGGTTAACGGCACAGTTATCTAGGGATCATATCAAAATCTAGGAATTTCGTTTGGCGTGGTAGCTAAAAAATGAAAAAAATAATTACAATAAGCGAGAACAGTGAGAAATAATAATATAATAAACGCTAACACACTCATACTCCGCAGTAGGCTTCCCTGTGTCGCGGGTAGCATGGACATCAGAAATAACACATCACTAAAACCCAGGTCTTTGAGTTTAGTAAGTAGAAGGTACAGCAACAATACTTGTAATAATTTGTAGAATGAAATCACTTACTAATGAAACGAAGAAGTTAACACGCAAAACAAAAAAAATAATTAAAGAATAATTACGAATTCCACTGATCATATAGAAATAAGCACTGATGACATAGATAATATTATCCTACTAATATTATAAATGTGAAAGTTTGTAAAGATGTTTGGATATTTGGATATTTGGATGTTTGGATGTTTGTCCCTCCTTCACGGTCTAACCGTTGAACGGATTAAGCTGAAACTTGGTACACAGATAGGTTGCATCCAGGAATAGGACATAGGATACATTTTATCCCGATTATTAAGGGAACCTTCCCTTGGGACGAAATCAATATTTTGTTTATCGACTTTTCCGCGGGCGGAGCCGCGGGCATCGTCTAGTTTATAATACAATATAATAGCATTAGATGTTTCCAACATATTTGAATATAGCATGTCATTATTTTCTTTGTACGAGTAGGCAAATTTCTGATGTTTTTATCATCATCTCAGTTACTGTAATTTAAGTACAAAGCAGTATTTGAAGCGATGATAGCAACATTACCTGAAGGAGCTACAATTATACCGAACAGAACGGTTAAAATATTAGAAAAGGATGGTACATTTATAGTTATAGACACATTACACCCCTCTTATGTGCATGATACATGCAGCGAGTTATTGCCGCAGACAATTGAACTCAATTTCTAATGCACCACAAATACTCAAAATTCGAAATCATTTATTTAAAGGTATCAATGATACACTTACGCACGTTATTTCTTTTAAACCTACCTCCGTTTCTAATGGTGCTTTAATATGGAGGTGAAGAATGGGGAAAGAAACTCCTGGCACATCTCTCGTACACTCTGCTTTTACAGTTGATTGTAACTTTGCAATTCTTACCATTGAAAATATGAGTTCCATGGTCGACTTATATGAAGTCTTATGCGAAAGACCTCAAAACGACTAATCCACATCACATCCACAATAGTGTTGGAGATTTAAAGGAAGCTGACAAGTACCTGTATTGCCAAACGAATAAATTTGATTATTTTGTGTGAATGTGTTCCATGTACGATGTCTAATTATATCCTATTAGTCTATTTAGGTAAATTTTTGGAATGTTGATTTCCTTTTTCTTCACTTAGGTTTTTTTGTAATACGTACAGTAGTTTTTACTACATTAATTATGCGTAAATGAATAATTAATTTACTACGTTACTTAGACGCAGATCAATTTGTAGTTTTGGTAATCTGTAAAGTAATGACATGATAGTTCTTCTCCGTTCTCTGTTTCTTTTCCATAATTGTGAATACGAGTACGTAACAATTCTGTTTCGAGTTATCCTTTTGTAATATTTCTCTTTATGTTCTCTTGCATTCGTCTTAATTGTAATTAGATACGTTACGATGTAAATTCATATTTCCTTCATCAAGCTGCTTAATTTAAGTAAAAATAATTAAATCATATTTTCAAAATTGAAACGCTGTATTGCTACTTTGATTGATTGTTATTTACTTAGATATTGATTACTTCTTTACGCTTGCCTCGAGGGCTTTATGAATTTTAATGAGTGGTATACACAGGTTCATCTCAAAAAATGTGAATTTAAATTTAAATTCAAATCATTTATTTCGTCTTAGAAACTAATAGCTCACTTAACGGACGTCAAAAATTTTAAGTAATATTATGAATAACACAAAATGAAATTTAAAAATAAACAAAAACGTTACAATATAACTTCCTAAAGTCTCGATAGACAAAACCTGTTATATCATGAGCTTTATGATATACAAATACTTAAGCCTAAGTAAGCTAGTCTTGGCCGGAAGGAAAAAAAAGCTGGAGGATAAAACTGCCTATAATAGGGCTGACTATTTGAGAGTGACGTATCTATAGAAGGGTTTAAACTTACTATTCGTCATTTAATTTTACTTAAATTTCATTATTTCTTCAAAATATGTTTTTATCATAAATCAATATCAGTACTCTACAGTTTTAATTAGTTTATCGAAACATCACAATACCCTGAAATTAAATTCCTACAATTGTCAAAACAATAACATCAATAGATTCAACCAGAACGGTGTTTAAAATTTTAAATTTATTTCTGTCAGAGTATTATAATACTGTGTACACAAAAAATATACACAGTATTCATCTAATTAAAACCAAAAAATTTCGATTTTGCAATGCTAATAAATCGGGCCTTGACAATCATATTTTTGATTAAAATTCTGGAAAATGCGTGTATGTAAACAAGTGTTTGTGTCTGCCATTTGTCATACGTGTCACGCCTTTAGCTATCAACCTATATAAACAATCTCATGTCGTCGTAAAGGCAGTTGCGGAAGAGGAGTACTTCGAAGAAGGTAAGACGCGTCTATTTTCACCTTTTTATCTTTATATATGGGAATCTAGCTTACATGTATGACTTGTATGAAATGATGTATGAATTCTACGGGTTCTCCAGTTTTATTCTGGGCAGCATTAGTGGTTTTTTCTTTAATGTCCTTAAATAGCAGACCTAGCAGACTCTGTTCTGCAATAATATATTTTATTTCCAATATTTTGGTTGATCCCTTAGTTTCCCACACGAGGTACTGCCTACCTTAAATTTTCATGTTTTAGTAAATACTCAACTCATCTGACAACTTTTGCTATGGATGCGTTTTAATAACTTTAACAGTTTTGCTGGTCCTTTGAAGTATCTCGACAACGGTACCAACTGCCGGATCCAACTGTGATTGTAAACCATACTCATCCTTTTAACAATCTCACATAATCGTACTGAAATTGGTCCAGTCATTTAGGAAAAGTTCAATGACAAAAACATGGAAGCTATTATTATAATTAAAATTTTGATGTGAATGTCATCTTGCTTTAACTTTTTTCAGATGGCGTTCCTCCTACGTATCATTTGTGCGGTTTTGGCTTTAAACATAGTATATGGAGCATATTATGATGTTCCTCTGCCCACTATTGATCTAAACGAATGGTGGGCTGCAGGAACACCTGCCCCTGACGAAGATCAAACCATAAATGATTTCTTTGTTCAATTTCCTGATGCGGTATGACAGTTATAAATAGATTAAATTAGATTTAAATTAGGTATTATGAGCTAGAGTCCAAATGTTAAGTCTTCTACAGTAGAATAGTATGAGTCTGTGAAATTTTAGACAAAAAATAATTTAAGATAGTTTAGTTTAAGAACATTTGTAGGTTATACAAATTAAAGTAGCTATAATACAAGGTAGAGCAGACGACTGGTAAATTAATGATGACACGATGTAAAAGATTTTCAGATTTTTTAAGCTCCAAAACTAAATAATTTATATTTTATTTTAGTTCGTCAGTGACCTCAAAAGTCGTTTGGTAAATCATCGAGCATTTAAAAAACCGCTAGAAGGGGTCGCTTTTAACTATGGCTTCAACAGTACAGAATTGGAAAGCTGGATACAGTATCTGGCTAATGGCTATAACTTCACTCAAAGAGCGGCATTTCTCAACCAGTATTCACATTATACTACAAGCATTCAAGGACTGAATATACACTTCATAAGGGTTACACAGGTAACTGACTTTAAGGCTTCTCTATTTGGAAATATACAAGACGAAAATGCAATTAATCATCGGTCGAAAGATAAATTTTTGATTCCTGAATGTAATACGCAACTAAAACTTCAATACGACAATTGTATCTTAGATATTGTTCACAAATAAAGCTAAGCTGTTTCCAATTTAAAAGAAGAACATAATTATATTTATTTTAAAAATGCATCAAGAAGTTGCGCAAAGCGTCACGTATAAAAAAAATATGACGTACAAATAATATTTTTTAAATTTGAATTGTGAACGCAATGACATTGATCATAAAGATATCATTACTATTACAATAGTAAGGATAGCGAAAGAAGGTAGTAGATACAGAAGTGAATGAAAAGAAAAAAATGTATAACATAAAAAAGAAAAAGTTAAAGTATATTATGTTAGTAAAAAAGATGACACCGATATGAAAATTTATGAGTAAACTGTTGAAATTACGATTATAAATATAATTTTTTTTTGTTTACAGAATACCACTGACTCAAAGCAGCTGGTCCCACTCTTGTTGCTCCACGGATGGCCAGGTTCTGTGAGGGAGTTCTATGAAACCATTCCGTTTTTACTCTCCATTGCCCAGAGTAATGGCATAGCTCTGGACATCATTGCTCCCAGTCTTCCTGGCTTTGGATTCTCTAGTGTAAGTAGGTTTAAGTAGGTCAGATCTGACAAAGGTTTTAAGAGTTTAATGTCTTTTTGGCAGGTATAAGTAATCGAAAAGTTTAGGCTGTTTTTTAACCGATTTCAAAAAAGAAAGAGGTTATCAATTCTTCATGTATGTATGTAATATTATTGAAACTGCGAAATTTTAACACAGGACTATCTAGAAAGGCTTTCTAAACAAATATACAAATTTTCATAGATGTATGTATGTATGTATGTATGTGGGTATGTTTGTTTGTTTGTCCAAGCGTAGCTCCGAAACTAGTGATCGGATTTGAACAATTCTTTTTTTATTCGACTACACTTACTCCAAATTAGGGAACAGTATACATTTTATCCAAATCGGTTCAGTAGTTTCTGAGATATGGAGTAAAACGTGTGACGGCATAGCCTAATATTACGAGCTACAGGTATAGTGTCAAAGAATAAATGTCTAAAAACCTTGGTCAAATGGCAGTGCGCATGAAAAAAAATCGAATTTCCAAAAAAAAAATTTCATACGGACCAAATGGTCCGAGTTATACTCGTATGTACGAGTTATACTCGTATGTACGAGTTAGCGTGTTATCCAAGGGAAAACTGCTCTAAACCTTAGTCAAATTCTAGGTAGCATGTTATGATCAATCACAATAGCCTTAAAATAGTCTTCTTTTTAGTTAAAGTGTAAACTAAAAAGTATGAAATAAAATTATAATTTAAAAAAATTAAACCAATTTCAAAAACAGAAAAATACGAAATAACGGATTAGGGACATAGAATTTCTTTTGAGGTCGGTGGCAATATAGTTCTTTATCCTAGTAAAACCACACCGACCTCAAAATAAATTCTATGTCCCTAATCCGTTATTTCGTATTTTTCTGTTTTTGAAATTGGTTTAATTTTTTTAAATTATAAGCTGTTTTTTTAGTCTTTACAAAATTAGTGATTTTGATTTCATGAATTTTGGTATTGGAGATATTAAATTCGACATTAATTTTATTGCAGGCAACAGTAAAACAAGGTTTGGGCGCAGATAAAGTAGCTATTGTTTGTAAAAATCTGATGACCAGGCTTGGATACAATCAATACTACATTCAGGGGGGAGATTTGGGCGCTCTCATTGGTAGTATCATGGCAACTTTCTTCCCTAACGTAAGTAATAGTCTATACCAGAGGATAACTAACGTCTAATGATAACGGTGTCTTTTATGTGACGTGTGTGATGTATCAAATTCACTGTAGTAGTATCGGGTCTATTTGGTTTGTCATATGCAAGGAGTTGCTGGATGTCAATAATTATTTGATCTAATATTTGAGATTGAAATTTCTGTATTTTTTTAATTTTTACTACGCACTTAAACACTGCGTTGTAGAAAAATATACTTCCAATCTTTGCTCATATTAGTGCTTAAGTAAGCTTTTTATTTAATAGCAACAATTTCCTATAAAATTCGCTCAGAATTTCTGAAATTCTTTTGCTTCAAAATTGTCGATGTATAATGTAAATTTTTTTCCCGCAATTTCAGGAGGTGCTAGGCTACCATACAAACTATCCTTTAGTACATACGCCAAACATCGTTTTCAGTCTCCTCATAGGTAATTTCCACAAGGATCAGATCACCACGACGGACCTCCAAAACCGCCTGTACCCATCGTGGGACGTATTCACGGATTTAATGAATAATATTGGCTACTTGCACGAACAAGCCACCAAACCTGATACCGTTGGTAAGCCAATTAGTAACTTGAATAGGTTTCTATTCTGTATATAGGCAGGCATAAACGTCCGGAACTGGCATCAGGGATCAAAATTAAATTCAGAATTCAGATTCTGACTTCTAGAGCCCTGCGCAGATGTCTGAATTTTTTCAGATTCTGAACTTACACTGACAGTAAGGGAAGCAGGGTAAAAAGAGCCAGGCGTAAGTTGTGCGAGCGCAAACATTTCCGTAATAAAAAAGACTTAACCTTTGGTGTCAGTGTAAATTGAGAATCCGACAATTGTCCGGAAATTGTCTGCGCCAGGCTCATAGAGTTCAGAATCTGATTCCAGATGCCAATTCCGCATATTTGCGTTTGCCCTATATACCATGATGGTGTTCCATTGATTATTATTTAATACAAATGACAGAAGTAAAGAAACCTTTGCAAGACACGGTGTTCTGTCAGTACTTAATTTCAAAACGTGGATAGATTAAAAGTATATTACAGTATACACCTCCATTTCAATATTGTTACCCTTGTGATCTACGAGGAAAACTGACTTTACCACGAATTTAAAATGTTATCAAAGCTAACAATACAAATTACTCTTTTCTGTATTATTTTATGATCTTAATAATTATGTTCTTTATTATCCTCGTAAAATAGCTGATTTATTCCCACAGGAGTTATTACACTCTAGTTAGAAATCCAGTCCCAAAACGATTGTAAATCAAAAAAGTTTACAACATATAAATGATTCGTTAAATTTGTGATTTTCAGGTATTGGTCTCATCGATTCACCATCGGCTCTCATGGGCTATACATTGGAGAAGTTCACCAACTGGGTTCGGAAAGACTTCATCAACCGGACAGATGGTGGTTTGACCCAAATCTTCACCCGAGACCAACTTCTCGATAACTACATGATTTACTATCTCGGCAACTGCATTACCACCTCGATGAGATTGTATTCTGAAACCTACAATAAGAGATTCGCTGCATTGAGATTGAACGAGTAAGTTATGTTCTGAATATTGTAGACAATTTATGATTCGATTTGTTAAGAATTAGAACAAGGCGGAACCTATTAATAGGAACTGTCATTTCAGTAAAAACCTTTATGTGAATGGAGTAATACTCGAAAATAGAGATGTCGATTTCTTTGTTTAGTGAGTTGTAGGTTCCTATGGTAACAAAAATTATGACTTTGAATTATCGCAAATGGTTATGGGTGGCAACGGATTTTTCAGATTCTGAATTTTCAGTTGGGGAGAGCAGGGTTGAAAGGGCTAGAGCTAAGTCGTTTTCAGTTATGGAACTGTTCGGGTCGACACAATTTACCCTGGCTCTTTCTTCCCCGCTCTCCCCGACTGTCAGTGTTAATTCAGAATCTGACAAATTCCATACGTCTGCGCCAGGCTCATAGAATTCAAAATCGTATTCCTGTTGCCAATTCCAGACGTTTCCGCCCTAATTAATCACTGATTCTATTACGTTCTTTTCTATCCAGGATTAAGTGTGACGTGCCTGCCTGGGTGCTTCAAGCTCCTCATGAACATATTTACTTGCCTGCTTGGTTGATAAAGCAGAAGTTCCCCAACCTCCTGGGTGAGACATTACCTGCTGATGGAGGACATTTCTACGCGTGGGAGCAACCACAACTTTTCGCCCAGGATGTAGTTAACGCCATCGTTCAATTCAGACAATGGCACGCTCAGAATAGCACTCTGTATTCCCAGTGCTCGATGTATATCAATAACTAAAATTATTTATCTTTTATCATACAGTTTTAGCATTTAATAATGTAGGGGTTTATAAAATTGAGTAGCTACAAAATAGTATTGACGATATATTCTACATAGCATAATTATCTTGCTACATTATAAAATTACAAGAGAAATTAATTGAAATTAATTTTGTTTTATTTTTTAAATTGAAACTTCATTTGTTTCAGAAATTTTCTTAAAAGTTTTATAACTTGACACTGCAACAATAATTGTTCTTTTTTAGTTGAAATTATTATTTGAAGTTGTGCCTGATGATATTAATCTTTGTACTTAATAAATTCATTCTACGGTATTACTTGATTATGAACTTATTGTTTATTATCATAATTTGGTCGACATGTAAATTGAAATCAAGTATGTATGTATTCTCTTAAGGATTCCATTTTGTTTGATTCAAAGTTTTGTTTCAACAGTTTACTAGTCAGTCCAAAGATTATTGAGTTTAGTAAAAGAGCTAATACTGTGCTTAAGAAACTTAAAATATTGTAAGAAATAAAGTTGAACTATCATCTACTTGAGTCTTATAATTTTATACCTGTAATCAAGCAATTCGGCCTCACTCTGCATTGAAAAGCGCACTAATACAAAAAAATAAGTTAAAAGACTTATTTTTGAAAATCTTTGCATTATTATGCCTCAATTGCTTGACATTACACATCAGAAGCTCAAAAACACAAACGTGTAAATCATCCCCATAGATATTACAATTGGGATAGAATATAATCCTTTACCCTTCCCCTAGGTTGGAAGTATCAGTTCTTTTTTATGGTTTTAAAATAGCAAACGAGCTAACAATGCCACCAACCCCTGCCGCCCATGGACATCGTAACAAACTTCGAGTAGGACTAAGGCGGGACTGTTAGTTGGTTATTAGGTCCTGTTAGTAATAGATATTAATGAGAATATAAGTTGTTGTTAATTCGTTAGTGAGGAGACCATGGAAGTTAGTACTTACTATTAGTACAGGTTAGTCCTGTAAGTAAATGTTAGTAGTCCGTTTAGTAATCGTTAGTGTATGTCTCACTAGAAGTTCGTCATAAGATGCGTTGCTACCCCTGAGGACTAAGATGGTCGCCTCTTGTATAGTGTACTCTGGCACTCAAGCCCCCAGCCGGAAGCAAGAGGGCGGTCGCTACCCAGGCGGACTTCACCTAAAGATTATCATATCAGTAATTATATTAACTAATAAATTAATAATAATCTTAACAATATAAACCTTACGTGAAGCTAACAATAGAGAATCAACAATTTAATGTCCATGTTTCCATTAATCATTTATAACACAACTTTTAATAATAACTTACTTATTTAGGGTCAGGCCATATTGATCGATGGCCTTTCGCATTTTGCTGAATGAAAAGGAAAACAATTATACGCATGCCGATCGCATCCACGCAGCCGCAATGAAAGTACTTTTATACAACAGTATACATAGATATAAAATTACAGTATGTCCTGTTGAACAGCATTTATCATCAATTTAATTATTATTATTACAATATTTACAATGGATTTCTCTAAATATTGAAACCTATAATTGGGATAAGATATATCTATCCTATGTGTAAAGACTTACAAACATTTAAACATCATAAAAACTTTTACATTAATTTGTAATATTAGCATTGGGTTATCATACAGTATTTTTTTATACTGTGGCACACCTTTTACGCAGTCGATCGTTAAAGGTCGTCGATCGCCGTCGTCGGAAAAGTACGAGTATGAAACCAGAAATTTTTCCCATTTCAAAACTTTATAAATATAAACAAATTACACAGTATTTATCATCTTTTAAATAAAGAACTTAGGTACATAGTTATCATATTTATTTTTTTGTTATTAATATGCATTCAAAATTATGTTTATAGAACATAATATTTATATTTACAGTGTAATTTGTTTATAAATAAAGTTTTAAAATGAAAAAAAAAATCGTGTTTCATACTATTCAGAGCGTGTGTTTTTTTCGTACTCGGGTTTTAGTTTTTTAACTTTCTTTTAATTTAGTTTTATCGTCTTATAAGATTTATATCTTATTATCAATTGTATAAACAGATTATAATAGTGACGTAAAGATAACCACTTTTTACTAACAATCTAAGATGTTGATAACTGATTGTTTTTTTTAATGTAAGATAAAGTGCTTGACGACAATCCCACTCACAAGTTAAGTGGAGATGTAGCCAAAAGATGTAAAGCACACTATTTGATGATGGGTAGGATTTGTCCTGATTTTTCGTTATTTTAAAACAATTTTTGATTTTGATTGTTTTATTTTTATTTTTTACAGTCCTTGTTACGACCAGATTCAAACAACTAACAATAGGATAAATTACTTTAAAAAGTTAGCTTAGTATTATTACCCTTTTCCTGTTTGAGCAAATTTTTTTTTCTCTTCTCGGGTTAAAAAATGGTACGCTCAAAGTTACTCGGTCTCATTTATTAATAGCTCAATAAACAAAAAAGTTATAGACAAATGAATTTTAAAAAAATGGTTTTTTGCTTCTCCTGAAAAGTCGTATTTTGTCCTTTACGCCCTTTGAGCCCAGAGGTATCGATTTGTGATATGGCATGAAAATTTTTTTGAATCTGCTAGTTTTAATTTTTTACGCGAGCAGAGATAAAGTGAAAGGTTATCTCAATGATATTGTATGTAATAAATTCATCATAAAATGTAAAATTTTACTTATCTTTACTAGCAACGTAATCTCGTTAAGCATTATTGTTATTACTTTTAATATTTATTAAACTAACCTTATGTAACCTAAACGAAAAACTGTTCGTTTCATAGGCGGTTATTCGATACGATGGGAATATCTTAAGAACATGACATTCCGAATATTATGAATTTATGTTTATTTATTGATTCATTAGCCCTTTATAATATCTGTATTTTATAGTTATAAAAACAATAAATTGTTTCATCCATTTTATTATCAGTTTTGGTTGGTTTTAAACGCTACATGAAACAATTAAGTAAGTATATTAAAATTTAAATAATTTATTTTGTCCTCACTTACAATTAAAATTTATTAATTTTCTGTAATAGTAAGTATTTAGTAAAAATGTTATTACTTATATTTATAAAGGTGTCCATTTTTCTGTATTTGTTAATCAAAATGTGCATAAATTAAAAAAAATTGTTAATAAAATCGATTCTATCTACCATTAGTCACGCAAGTGGGTATATATACCCAGTTACATTAGCTAGTAGCACAGTGGTTGGCGAAGGAAGCTTCAGTAAGGTAAGACCTTAATCTTCATCTAATTTTCTTCAATAAATACTGTTTTGTAGATTATTTAGTAAACGAAATAAGGCTATTAATTAACAAGTTAAAACTAAGTGAAAATAAAAAAAATTGCAAAAGTTAACGAAATCTATACGATATAGAAGCTTCCTGAATTGTAAATCATCTCTAATTTTAAATGCTAAAGGGCCCGTTCAAGTATTACGTAGCGCTAATTGTTACATTGTAAAACAATGCGTTGCTTAACATTTTTTATTATTAAAAAAACAAGTGAATTGAATTCTTCGCTCCGTAAAACGACAATTTTTTTAGATAAAAATGGTCATTTGTGTTTTACGTAATATTTAGGGATTACGTAATATTAATATTTAAGGGGGCTTAAAATCTTCAAGAAATTCGTTACGTTATACTTGAAAATACCCAAAGTATTGTCAACAAATCATCATAATTACGTAATTGAATTTGGACTAGAGTACAAACAAGGAGTAAAAAGACTTCAATTTCAAGAAATACTATTGAGTTGTAGAAAGTTGTGCGAAGGAGTTACTTTCTCCTTTTTTCTCCTCCAAATTAAAGCACCTTTACGAAACGGGGGTAGATTAAAAAAATAAAAAAAAACTACGTGCATAGGTGTATCATTGATACCTACTTGAATAAATGAGTTTTTAATAAAAAAAATTGGCTTTGTTTCAGATGGCTAAGTTCAGGTTGCTCTTAAGTTTAGCTCTTACAGCAATCACAATAAACCATAGTGTAGAAGAAGCATTAGATGAACATGATAAAGTAAATGAGATTCCAATACCTCCTATTGACCTTAATGAATGGTGGGGACCAGGAGATGGCAAGGGTCAACACGATACATCCATCAGAAACTTCACAATCCAATTTAAGGAATCGGTATGATTGTAAATAATTAAATTGTATTCAAATTAGTGTAAGGTTTTCTAAAACATTTACTCCATGTAAGTGAATAAAAGTGTATTATTGTATTAGTGTATGAGAAAGACTTAAACCTTTAAATTTATGTAGGCTTATGATGGGGGAACAGAAAATGTATGAGAGACACGGGAATGAAAGTGTGTGTGAGCGTGTGTATGAAGGAGATGATATATATTATGAGAAGAGACGCGCTTAATAGATTGAAATTTTTTCTGAAAGTAATGTAAAGAAATTTAAAACAATGATTGTTTTATGGACAATATAGATAAGACTAACAGTAGTAAAACTGCTATGTACTCCGTTTCTGATACCTACGCTCAACAAATACACATCTTTACGATTTTTTTAAAACACTTCTGAATCTTTTCATAATGTTAGGGACATCTGCGTTGTTCGAGCGCGCTCACTGTAAAGTTTTACTACTGCAAGTCTCTCATATTGTGACTATATTTTAATACGATGCGTTTATTGTGAAACATTATTTCCAGTCTTAACAACAATATTATTCATTTTCAGATGATAACCGACTTAAAATATCGTTTGTTGAATCACCAAAAATTCGTCCCTCCTTTAGAAGGCACGGCTTTTACTTACGGCTTTAACAGCACGGCCATGGATTTCTGGGTCGACTATTTAGCTAATAAGTACCCCTTCCAGGAGAGAGAGAAGTTCCTCAACAAATACCCACATTATATTACCAATATACAGGGACTGAATATACACTTTATGAGAATTAAATCGCAGGTAACTTTTTAAAGAAAATTGTAAATCTTTAAAATTTTGATACTAGAACTGTTTTATTTTAACTAAATAATAGGAGGAAGCAAAGACGACGATAAAATCTACTGCTATAATAGAAAATCTAATGGCAAAATTTTTTGCCTCTTGATCTTTTTTTTAATTTCTCTTAAGAAACACTGCATCTGCGAGAAAATCTGTCTGTTTGATAGATCATCATATCTCTACGAATATGGATTTGAATATCTATACTATAATAAAACAGTAAAATAAATTTGTCTGTACATTGAGTATATTTACAAAAAACTAATCTAGAGTGACTCAAAAACAGTAACTGAGTACGAATCTACAATTTTTAAAATTTTTGTATGTCTGTTTGTCTGTTTGTCTGTTTGTCTGTTTGTCTGTTTGTCTGTTTGTCTGTTTGTACACGCTAATCTCCGAAACTACCCAACGGATTTGAATAAAATTTTTTTTATTCTATAGCTGTTAAGTCTGGGCTTAAACTAGGCTATATTTTTTTCCGGAAAATATTATAGTTTTCCTGGAAAAAGCAACGAAAGTTTGTATGGATTTTTTTTTAAATATCAACCGATTGGTTTCAAATTTATAACAAATATCCCTTACTTGAATTAAATAAATATGTGTCTCCCAGTTTTTCGATATTTGATCAAGAAAATAAAAAAAAGTGAAAAGAATTTACAAAATTTGAGTTTTTCAAAGATCGTTCACGGGCGACTCATGATTGATATCAACGTGGTTTTGAGAATATAACTTCCTCAACATACTGTTTACAATATAATTTCACAGATTTTTCAATTTCGCTCTACAAAGGGTACAAAACAGGGAAGAAACTTTGAACCAAAAATACCTAAACTTTATACGAGTAAGTAAGTACACATGCTATATTTTTTCCAAAGTGAAGCGCGGGCGGGTAGCTAGCTTTGAATTAACATTGAGGATCTAAAATACAAAAAAATGCAAAAAAAAATTAATCAATCAATCATCATCAATCAATCAATCTATATCTATATCTATACTACTAAATAAAATTGAAGTGTCTGTTTGTAATATTAAAATAACCGCTTTTTACTAAATGCATACGTATGTATACACGATACACAGAACGAAATGACATTTAAAAAAAATTTTGTCTGTCTGTCTGTCTGTCTATTTGATCCGGCTAATCTCTGAAACGGCTGGACCTATCTTGACGGGACTTTCACTGGCAGACAGCTGATGTATCAAGGAGTAACTTAGGCTACTTTTTTTTACTTTCGTTTCGGCGTAGGTTTCCCGAAGCGAAGCGAGGGCGGGTCCACTAGTATTTAAATAAAGACGTGATCTATATGCTGGATACTGCTTTAGGACATTTTTTCTCTAAAGTATTTAAATGGAATATAAGTTCAGACGTTCGAGTTACTCAATGTTAATTTTTTTTATTGTTTTCTTTCCAGAAAACATCACTTACACTGGTTCCACTTCTGTTGCTTCACGGCTGGACAGGATCCATCAGGGAATTCTATGAAACCATTCCCTATTTAATATCAATCGCTGAATCTAAAGGAATGGCGCTTGACTTAATCATTCCTAGTCTACCAGGCTTCGGGTTTTCTGATGTAAGTAGCATGTCAGCAAATGTTGGTACCAACAAACTCTAATTTGTATTTTAGGTTTTATGGCCTTAATTATTTTTCCACTGTTTTTCCTCTTAAGATATTGAATAATCAATTGGATTTTTATATTAAAAACAAACTATATCTACCCCCAATGATGTCGACGTCATTTTCAATAAGTGTATATCACAGAGAAAAATACAAAAAGAATAATGATGATCTCTTTTTTTCTTTGTGTGCCATTTATCCGCCATTTTCATACAGTAAAAGATCAAAAAGTTTTTTTATGTATTCATTGTAAAACACTTATGCAGATCTTCCTTAACAATTTTTACTAATTGTATATTTTATTAATTTTTTGTAGGCAGCAGTACGAGTAGGTCTAGGCACGGATAAAGCGGCTGTTATATTCAGTAATCTGATGCACAGGGTTGGATACAAACAATACTATGTTCAAGGAGGAGACATGGGCGCTGTGACTGGAAGTATAATGGCAACATACTTTCAGGATGTAAGTATTACTGTTAAAAAATAGGAAATAAAGAAGCTGATGGTCCACCTAATGATAAGTTATCAGCATCAAATAACGATATTAGTATCTCTAAAAGTCTTTTTACTATGTAAGTCAAAAAGGAAGTGGTGAATTCCAATTATTACTGGCACTGTGCCATGGTCACTAAAATATAAAATATAAGATTAGTAGGTAACCGGGCAGGTGAAAATCTAAACTATCAATTCTCCCACTGCTGGGCTCGAGTCTTCTCTCACAATGTGAGAGGTAAAGATGAGAACTAATTTCCTTTTCTACAATTTCTAGGAGGTCCTGGGTTATCATACTAACTTACCATTTTTCTTCAACCCGGAAATCATATTCAGACTTATTATCGGCAATTGGGACAGGGATCATATTACCACTCCCGATTTGCAAAACCGACTTTATCCTTCTTTGGACAAATTTTTCGGCATTCTGGACTTCAGTGGATACTTGCACATACAGGCTACGAGACCGGATACAGTTGGTAAGTGTTTAGTGTTATGACGCAATTCATTGGTTTGTTTTTAGAGCTAGCTAAGTTTCAAAGGGCGTTGGAATTACTATATTTGACTGGCGTTCAGATCATCAGTCAGTCATTTAGGGAAAATTTTTAAATTACTAAATCTTAAATTAGACTTTAGTTGTTGACGTTGCTAAAATATGATTTGGAATGATATTTTAAATATTAAGGAAATGGCTTCATGTGCCCATGTAAGACGTTCCGTGATTTATAAGACGACATTCATATATTCCAGGTATTGGTCTCACCGATTCGCCAACGGGTCTTATGGCCTACATAATGGAAAAGATGGCTCCTTTGTTCCGGGCAAAGTTCATCAACTACCCGGATGGGGGTCTAACTCAAATTCTTACTGCAGAACAGTTAATGGATAATATAATGATTTACTGGTCCACCAGAACCATCACCACCTCCATGAGGTTGTATGCTGAAACATTCAACAAGAGATTCGTTGCGTTGAGGATATTTGAGTAAGTGTGAGCAAGATCTGTCAGGTCTAAGAGAAATTTAATTTTATACACTAACTGCTTTAACATAAGACTCAAAATTCGATGGTAGAGGATGGTACAGAAGTCTAGAGCGACGTTTCACAGGTGGACGTTAAAGAACCTAGAGGAAATAGGGGACGAACAATGACTAATGGGCGATTTGTAAATACATAAAACGGAAAATTAAAACATACAAATTCACACTAATTCATCAGTTATTTCGCTTTTTGTACCCCTATTGTGCCTCCAGCACACACTATCAATCACGTTTGTATTTAAATCAAACTCATTGATAACCTAATAGGTCCTTAAGCCCCTAAAGGGGGGCGCTAGAAGATTATTGATTAGCAAAGGTGGTGGTTGACATAAAATGTTTGAGAAACTATGGTCTAGCTAGAGTAAGCGGATAAGTAGAATGAAATAAGTCTATAACGGTTTTCGGTTCGAACTTAGAAGCTTCAAGGAGTACTCCAAATAGGATTCCTTAAATTACACGGCGCTTGAAAGACTATACAGGTATCTGGAAAAGTGAAAACCTCCATTGTGCAAACATGTAGTGTCGATGGCAACGGGTAATCACCCTTTAAGCTTATTGATTTGGACTTGGGAGTTAATTGTCCGGTTATAAGTGTTACTATGACTTGATAAATAGCTAAGTTTATTTCTGTTTACAGGATCGTGTCCCGTGTTCCTCTTTGGGTCCTCGAAGCTCCAGATGATTTGGTTTATCTACCAAACTGGTTGATAAAGAAGAAGTTCCCGAACCTTCTGGGTGCCACATTGCCTTCTGTTGGAGGTCATTATTACGCCTGGGAGCAACCACAACCTTTCGCTCAGGATGTCGTCAACGCTATTGTTCAGTTTAGAGAGTGGCATGCACAGAACAGCACTTTGTATTCCCAGTGCTCGATGTATATTGACAATTAAAATTATCCTATTATAGAAAACTGGGCAGACGTTGTTTTGTCACATACGAAATTTGATCCCATAATTTTCCACATCCGATACTCCTGGCCTTAAATTTTCATGTAACTTTAGAAATTGCTCATTGTATCAGACAACTTTTGCTATGACGATGTTTCAATGACTAATAGTGTGGCCGGTCCCTTGAAGTATCTCGACATCAGCACCACTTACTGTGTCCAACTGTGACTCAAACGAACGCTGTTTTTATGTATTAGGGTTGCAGTCTATTTTAAAGGTACTGTGTATTCATAGTGCTAATGTTATGTTGAAAAATATAATTGTCTTCAGTCATAGATTATTGTTAAATGAATAATTTGAATGTTGCACATACCTACTATTTTAATTAGTATACCTCTTGGTTGCTTAGCTAACTGCTAATATTGAATTGTCTTGATTAATGTCATTTTCTAACATTATTTTAAATTTTCATTAATTACTGACTTTTATTTTAAGTTTTGTTTTGACTTACAATTATTTCGTGTTAAAGTTTAGTGAAATTTGTTAACAGAGAATAAAATTATGCTACCTATAGAAAAGGCTTTATTATTTCTATATTTCTGATTAAAAAAAAATGGAATTTATATTATTTTACCATGTGATATGTCATAAATAAAGTTGATCGTAATTTAAATTAATCACATAAAAAATGGCCTAATAAGATGTATAACATAACAACAGAGTTCAAAAGCATGGGTTAGCAAGTTATTGAAAACCAAAAAATTTTAATTGCAGGCACATGACTTTTATATTTCGCAATCTTATAATTATTATGTAAAAGAAGTGCATAAAGTTTAATTTTATGCTTAACTAGCTGTTGCCCGCAGCTTCACTTACGGAAATAATATTTTTTCTAGTAGTAATAACTCGATGAACACTCGTCACCCGCTCGTTGACCATTATGTCGTCATTGGGGACAATTCAAGAGTTGTTTTCAAGATACTGGCATTTTTTTTAATAAATAACTACATCGCCCGCTAAAAAGCTAAAAAGTGAAATTTTCATTCAACTGCAATTTGCAATTGCCCCAAGTGAGATGTTACTTACATCTAAGTATATAATTTTTATCTAAGTACAATCATTAATGTACCTTATACCTTTCATAATCGACATTGTATGTTATTATTCTTACGACATCACACATCAACAAAATCTAGGGATATTATACATTTCATCAAATATGATCAAATATCTAAAAAACTACAAATAATTTTCTGATGTGGTAAATGGATGAATGATAGGTTATTTTAAGGTCTTTAATAAAAAATAAAAAAACATTTGTTTTTTTTTTGTTTTAAATAAAAAAGTTACGACATGGAAAATAATATTTTATTTATCAATATTTTTTTATGAAAATGGATTAGATTGTTTTTCTTTTTTAATTTTATGTACCGCCTGACCTTTAAGAGTCATGTAACTTCGTCATTTAAGTCNNTGGAAATTTTTATAATTTCGATGGACACTTTTCATTTCAGTGGACTCTTAAAATTTTAACCATAAATATTTATGTTAGTTTTGATCATATTTGATGGCCGCTCACATAATTATAATATTACCAAAAAGGCTAAATATTTATTTGTCACTAAAAATATGCAGGTAGAGTTAAAATTGAAAAATCCCACCGAAATGATAATAAAAAACCTTTTGTTGAAATTCACTCATAAACTGATTCAACACATAAATTTTTATTCTTCCATATCAGTATTTGTATATAGCTGTTAATAGTAATTAATTTTAGCCAATTCACACTTTCAAGTCAAACTTTCATCCCCTATTTCTACTTCAAAGGGGAGGGATTTTTTTGTAAAGTTCTATCATTCGTGTTAATTTTTATTTAACCTTAAGGCTACACATATTTTTTTACGACCTTGAGTTTAAACCTGATGGATTCATTAAAACACTTTCATTCTCTATTGTCTCCCTCCCCATAAATACTGAAAAACAGAAGAACACATTGACCTTTGAATTTTTCTTTACGCAGTATTTGTTTTAAGTGTTTTTGCAGAATAATTTATTTATTTTTAATGAAGTCACCATACAAACTTTCAACTCCTTTTTATACTACTAAGGGAGAATATTTTTTGTTAGGTTCTATCATATTATGTTACTTTTTATTGAATAGAAAAGCTTAACATCTATTTTTACGAATCTAACTCTAAACCTGACGGATTGTCATACTCTTGTTACAAAACATTCATCCTTAGTTTTACACCCTCCGGGGATAAAAATAGTATGACTGAAAAACACGTAACTATTAATTTTCTTTCTTTTAATAACATTTATATAAATTAACACACAAATTGATCAAGGTTTATGATAATAACCATACACACTACCATCCCCTATTCCTACTACTAAGGGTTAAGTTTTTTTTAGTTTTACCATACATGTTAATTTTTATTTATTCTAACATCTAAAACATCTATTTTTACGAATCTAACTCTGAACCTGACGGACTATAATACATTTGTTACAAAACATTCATCCCTTATTTTACACCCTCTGGGGATTAATATGCATAAACTGAAAAACATGTAATCTTTAAGTTTCTTTTATTAATGTTTCTACAAATTTTCACGCAAATTGATTAAGGTTTAAGAAAGTAACCATACAAACTTTCATCCCCTATTTCTACTACAAAGTCTTGAAAGTTTTCAAAATTCTGTTACACGCGTTTTTAAAATTAAACTTTAAAGCTAACGACCTATTTTCATTGTCGTAATTTTAAAACTGACGCACTTTCATACAAAGGTTTATTCCCGATTTCTCTCCTTAGGGATGGAATTTTCAAAAATCCGTTCTTAAGTGACGTCTACAATATAAAAGAAATAGCCTCTGAAAATTTTAAACCTGTATCAATAGTGGTTTAGGCTGGGCGTTGATAAATATGTCCTCGGGACATTGCATTTTATCATCCCCAATTTCTACTACTAAGAGTTATTTTTTTTTAAGTTCTGTCTTACATGTTAATTTTTATTTATATATATATATATATATATATATGTATATATATATAGTATAGCTATAGATAATAAGAATGGAAAACTTCATGTATAAAAAAGCCTGCAAAAAATATCTTTTGTTCTATATTGTGTCTGTAATAATTTATTCTCGAAAAGAGTGCATAAATGGCGGAATATTTAAACAAGTTTTTTATCTGTCTACAATTTGCTACGCTAGTCACGGTGATATAAGGTACATATAGTGTAATATTTCTTCAGTGAAGCAGTGGCAGGTTAAGAGAGCTCCGGTCAAGGTAAGTCTTCATCAATTTCTTTTTTTTTAATGACGTATATGACGCGTAAAGAAATGATTACTAGTTGACTTTAAAAGAAAAAAACTGACTGCTGAAATTTTTGATTTCTAAAAAAAAAGTAGCCTAGATTATTACGATATTATGACATTCGAGATGAATCCAACGGCATACTATATGTTAAAATATGTCAAACAAATAGGCTCTAGATTCCTATTCTGCTGGCAATAACCCCTGCAGGGGTAAATTGGCTATTTTACAGGGGTGATAGGACCAAATGATACAATATAAAATACAGAAAAAAGGTTACTTGTATAGCTTATTATTTTGATAACATTTTAAAATTTTTTATAACATTTTAAAGACGGGGTAAAATCAGTTTTCCTTTTAGGTCACTTGGTATAGGTCAATACCTCATTTCAATAAAAGGTTATGAACCACTGCTCTAGAGCGTGCCAAAGAAATGGATATACATACATACAAACTTTCGAAAAATATCCCATGTCACGCAGTCGATTAAAAAATTACTGTCCATCTATTGCAGCCTCGTAATAATATTGATTATGTTGCAGATGACTAAGCTAATATTGTTGCTAAGTTTGGCTTTTAATGTCTTGGCATTAAATGACCATGTAGAAGAACTCCCAGAGGAACAGGGAATAATAAATGAAGTGCAGCTACCTCCTATTGACCTTAATGAATGGTGGGGACCAGGAAATGGGAAGGGCCATCATGATACATCCATCAAGAAGTTTTCAATCCAATTCAAGAAGACGGTATGATAAAATGGGATGTGATATGATAAATATTTTTGGTTTAAAATGTCTATAAAATAAAATTATGGTAGATCAGATTTACTTAACATTTTATTAAGGTTAAAAAAAACATGGCAAAAAATATTGGTTTAAATTGTTTTTTACCAACTAATGGGACAAAATAGAATTTGTAAAGTTAGGTAGATAAGATAATTTATTAGAAATTATTTGACTGAAAGGATTCGAACTATGAAGACAAAAAAAAACAAAAATTAGAATCGATTATTCAGCATAATTTTTTTTTAATCTACTCCCGTTTTATAAATGTGTTTTGACATGTTATTTGTCGTTTTACAAGCAAATTCAGTTTCTGAAATCTGATCCTTTATTTCATTTTCAGATGATCAGCGACCTAAAATATCGTTTAACTAATCATATTCAATTAAAAAAACCACTAGAGGGCGTTGCTTTTAATTATGGCTTCAACAACACTGCATTGGAATATTGGATTCAATATTTGGCTAAAAAGTATCAGTTCCCGGAAAGAGAGAAGTATCTCAACCAGTACCCGCATTTTATTACTAATATACAGGGGTTGAAAATACATTTTATGAGGATAACATCAAAGGTAACTTGTGCAACTTTTTTTCACACGAAATTAAAAAAAACATGCCATTGTAAAAACCTATATAACTGTTTAAAAACCAAACTTATTCCATAGCTTTCTCATGTAAATATGCAATGAAGTCTACCACAAATTCAGACGTAATAGAAATTTTATTATTTCCACCCAAAAGCAAGAATAGACAGAGCGATCTCATACAATTATGACTAAATAAGTGACGCACAAAAATCTGTCACTCGCTGGACGTATAGTGTTGAGCGATTGGCTTCATATGGTCGAATTGTTACATAATAATCATTGGTCACTTTTCGGTTGGATTGCTCCGTCTATTCTTTTTTTTTTGGGTCTGTTTTAAGATTTAAATTCATGTAATTTATTTCGTCTTAGGAACTAAACTCACGTAACTTAGCTGAATTGTCTGTGTACAGTGCTAACATTTATTAATTTTTCAGAACAAATCTTGCAAACTGGTTCCCCTTCTGTTGCTGCACGGTTGGCCAGGATCTATAAGGGAATACTATGAAACCATTCCGTATTTAATGAAAATCGCTGAATCAAGAAACATGGCACTTGACATTATTGTACCTAGTTTACCTGGATATGGGTATTCTGATGTAAGTTACTTATCACAGTTATCACACATACTATACAAATTCGTTTAATATTTAAAAACACTATACAATATTAAACAAGAAGGTAGTTACTAGTTACCCACAAAACAGGTAATGTGGCAACTAAGTCTGTTATTAGTTTAAGCTTTTATTTTGATAATAAATTATTCTTATTCTTCTTACTACAAAATAAGTAACTTGTATAATAGATATAACTTTAATAAAACTTTTTTCTCGAACAGCTTTTAATGAGCAACGCTAAATCTTATCTTCTTTATGATTCTGAAATAAAATATAATGACTTTATGTATAAAATACCAAGTCACCATTTTAAAAACTTATAGCATCGTCTAATATCACAGTTTGGAACAATTTACTCATTCTATTTCAAATTTATTTTAGCTTTTATTAATAGATGTCACTGTAATCAAAACAGTATACAACACTTGACTAAATAGTACTACTAACATGATGATAGATGTCGCTAGTTAGAAACTCCCATGCTGCCATCTAGTAGCCAAGTAGAAACACTGTATAATGCTTCCTATCTCATTTTCTCCCACGTAATTTATGTTTGTATCTCTTTTTAACGTCGCTTTTTTGTTTGATCGTCTTTCAAATCACAATGGTGCTAAAGAAGATTTCTCTTCACAAAAATGATTATCATTAAAAAAACCACGGACAAGCTTACAACGTTTAGAAATCTGTTTAATGTTGAGTAATGGGTAGTATTTATTTTATTGTAGGCGGCAGTCCGCCCAGGATGTGGTTCAGACAAAGCAGCTGTTGTTATGAGAAATTTGATGCACAGAATTGGATATAAAAAGTACTATATCCAAGGAGGAGACATGGGTGGTGTAATTGGAAGTGTCATGGCGACTTTCTTTCCTTCTGTAAGTGATACAATCAATTCTCGATTTGATAGTTTAGAAATCGTAGACGTAATGTAAATCAACAACCAAGAGATCAAAATAATAGGATTTAATTAGTTCCAAACATTTTTTTTCAAAATTTGTAATATCTAGTTAGAAAGGAAGTCTTTTGAGTCAGCACTATTTTAAAGTATTTTCGAGAGTGATGAGACGTGCGGAGAAATTGTCATTAGTGTCGCTTTTGAGAGAGTAGAAGCGTATTTATCAAGAAAGCCAGAAAACAATAAAATTATATGAAGAGATTCATATACTTACATGAGTATCAAATTAGATACTGCAACTGGTATTCTTATTGAATCCTCGATATAACTATATTTGACTACTTTGGCACTAAAGAAATTTTTATTGTCATCATTTATTACTGCCCCTACCGGCCACGTCAGCTCAGTTACCAGTCCATGATCTTTTTCATATTACTTAACAATTCTATCTTAATCAACGAACAGTTGATCTAGGTTTATTTTATTTACAATTTCTAGGAAGTACTGGGTTTCCATACAACCTTTCCCCTAATACACAACACTGATATGATCTACAAACTCATCATTGGTAATTGGAATAGAAATCAGATAACAACGCCCGAACTTCAAGCCCGACTGTACCCATCTTTGGACGCAGTTTTCCAGTTTATGACAATGACTGGTTATTTGCATATGCAAGCTACCAAACCTGATACCATTGGTAGGTAGTTCTTTTCTCAGAAGGACGAGTAACATTGATTTAGTCCCAGTAGCGCCCACATGCGTACTTAATTAAATTCAAAATTACGTTACTTACGTTTGATTTTACATCAGGAATTATTATAGACGCAGATCCAGATAAATTTAATAACTTACTTTATTAGAATCATGTGAATTTTAATGTCTTTATCTTATATTATTAATGGTTAAATTTCGACATTCGTCATGTGTCATCACTTTTTTAAATTTTGCTTACTATTGCTTACTCTATTACGTATAAAGATAACAATAATTATCTAATATTTCCATATTTATATTTTAGGAGTTGGACTTTCTGATTCACCATCAGGTCTTCTATCTTATATTTTGGAAAAGTTCTCCTCTTGGGTTCGTGCCAAGTTTATCAACTACCCCGATGGTGGTTTGACTGAATTCTTTACTGAAGAACAACTTTTGGATAATATTATGATTTATTGGTCCTCCAACACTATAACAACATCTATGAGGATGTATGCTGAAACTATCAATTGGAGATTCGTTGGATTGAGGTTAAATGAGTAAGTTTAGTTTGTATACTGTTTTATAGTCGAAGTTAAAAAAATCACATGTTAGCTGGGCTAGAAAACTTATGTCACTTTGATTAATTTCTCGATGTTTTCCGGACGTATGTCACTTACTTTCGCACGTTCTACAGCCTCAACGGCTTAACGGATTTCGCGACATGTAAGATGTCATCGAGTAACTATTGTGGGACAGTAATAAACTATACAGTTATAGACCTCAGAAAGTTTTAACTGCCCAGTTGTAATGACCACTAGTATGTGATCATATTCTAATGTTACTATTTACTCCTTTAAACTTTAAGGATTATCCTTTACCTTATGATCATACACAAATATTGTATGTTTTGGATCTAAATTTGTATCTACTAAGTGTTTACTGATTGTTCCAAATTCTTCTTTCTTCTCTCTAGGATCAAGTCTCCCGTCCCTATGTGGGTGAGCCAAGCTCCTGACGAGTTAATCTACCTACCAGGCTGGTTGATAAAGCTGAAGTTCCCGAATCTACTAAAGGTTGTACTGCCCCGTGATGGAGGTCACTTCTACGCGTGGGAGAAACCAAAACCCTTTGCGCAGGACGTCGTCAATTCTATCGTTGCATTTGAACAGTGGCATGCAATGAACAGCACTTTGTATACACAATGCTCCAGCTATATCGATTATTGAAGATGTACTGAGATTTATTGAATTAAACGATTGTGTTTAAAAAATATTTATGGTTTAATTAGTATACCCGTCGATTTATTAATCTTTATCCAAATCCAATGCAAACCATGAATGACATCAATAAATACTTTATTAATATCGGCAAAAATCTTGCAGAAGCCACTATAAAAAACAATAGTACTACTTTACAACAGTCACGATACAAATCTCACCCTCATTCCCTTGTACTACTACCTACAGACTATCAAGAAGTTGACAGTATTATACAAAATTTTAAAAGTAATTGTGCTTTTGGACCGGACAAAATATCGGCCTCTCTCTTAAAGAGATACAAAAACAAAATCATCCCCTCTATGGTCCACATTTGCAATCTCGCTCTTAGCACTGGAAAATTTCCTGACGAATTTAAAAAGGCACAAATTTTGCCAATACATAAAACTGGGGACAAAGATCGTATCAATAACTATAGGCCGATCTCAATCTTACCTTCACTCTCAAAAATATTAGAAAAGTTTATGAATAAGCAGCTCACCAAATATTTAGAAGTGAACAGTCTCCTATCCAGTTCACAATATGGTTTTAGAGCTGGCTTATCTACAAGTGATGCAGTACATGATATGACTGAGTATATGGTTAGAAGCCTGGATACAAATCTAAAAGTGATTGTTATATATATCGATCTGGCAAAAGCCTTTGACACTGTTTCTGTTTCACTACTGCTAAATAAATTGGAAGCATTGGGTGTCAGGGACATACAACCTAAACTTTTTGCGGATTACCTTAAAAATAGAGTTCAGAGGGTTAAGATAGGTGATATATATAGTGATTACCTGGAAGTATATCACGGCGTTCCACAAGGTAGTATCCTAGGACCAACGCTTTTTCTTACATACATCAACGATCTCTGTGATCTTCAGCTGACAAATGGCAAAATTATTGCCTTTGCCAACGACACAGCACTCCTTTTTAAAGCAGATACGTGGAGTGAAGTTTTTAAAAATGCTCAGACAGGGTTCAATAAGGTGCTCGCTTGGTTAAATGCTAATAGATTAACCCTAAACGTCGATAAATCCAAGTATATTTCCTTTTCCATAAATAATTATACAATACCCAATGATGATAAATATAAAATCTATGCTCATAAATGTACAAATCTAGAGTGTCCATGTTCATGTCCTGTACTATCTTCAACGGATTCTATTAAATACTTGGGAGTAATTATAGATAAACATCTTAGTTTCCGACCACATATTGAACTACTGTCCACCAGACTAGGTAAAATAATTTATATATTTAAAAATCTACGTCACATCTTAAAGACCGTTTACTTCGTTTTACGTTTACTGCATAACAAGTTGGGAAGGATCGGCTAAAACACTTATCCTTAAATTAGAACGCGCGCAACGTGCTATACTTAAAGTCATCTTTTTTCTCCCTAAGCTGTTTCCTACCCGTGAACTCTATATACGATGTAATGTCCTCACCGTCCGGCAACTTTTCATTCTATACGCAATACTCAAAAACATTCTGAAATAAAATCTCCCGAGACATCACTCTGCTATAGTAGACGTAAACACATGGTTTGCACAAGAGATCGTTTAAATAAAAGATTCTCTTAAGATTCTTTTGCTACTTGGGGGCTCATCTTTACAATAAAATTAATAGCAAACTTAATATATATACATTATCAAAGTACAAATGCAAATTAGCATCACAAAACTGGCTCCAAGCACTTGACTACAATACTACTGAAAAACTCTTAGCAGTATTATCCAAATTTTTCTTATTAAATATACATATTATAATATATATACATATACATACATTACATTGTATTATATACATTACTTAAACATACCTCGTACATACATTCTCTCAACTTACCCACACTCATGTACACACACTCACACACCCACACATGCATATATACTCATATATACAATACATAGGTATATATTATTAACATTATCAACTTAGCACACATACTCTCTCAAACCTACAAGTTATAAAGTATTGTAACATTGTATTGTTGTAATATAATACCACCATCCCGAGGAGAGGACCTGGTGATCTGTCATACAGGGGATCCTAGTAAGGACTCCAGACTCTCACTAAACAGTGTTAACTATGAACGGCAATTACATGTATCAACTTGTAACTTTGTGAGAGAAATAAATAAAGATATTATTATTATTATTATTATTATTTATGTAACCTATATGTTTCTCCAAAAGGGTATATATACACTTCCATGCGGGCCTTAGCCAAGCATAAGAGTGGGGGTGGATTTATCCAAAGATAAAAATTTCCTGACTATGCGACATGTATTAAGAATGACAGCTTTTTGTAGGGTGATGTATGTGAATGGGTGAATGTCCAAGAGCTTTAGGCTAGTGTGTAGTGTGTGTGGTATGACTCCGGTGGCAGACAGAACAATAGGTACAGTCTTTACTGTCTTCACCTTCCACTGGCTTCGCAATTCAATTGCTAGATCGGTGTATTTAGTTAATTTTCCGGTGTGAGTGTTAGAAAGGTTGTGTGTTAGGGACGGCTATATCTATTATGTATACTACTTGGTTGTTCTTATCATGCAAAGTTATATCTGGGCGGTTGTAGTGGACTGTTTTGTCCGTTAATATGGTTCTATCCCAGTACAATTTATAATCTACTGTATCTGTGACGGTTTTGGGGCTATATTTATAGTAAGTTACTTTTTCTGATATAAGTTTGTATTTGAATGCAAGCTTTTGATGAATGATTGCCGCTACTTGATTGTGTCGGTGTTTGTAGTCAGTCTGTACTATTGCCCTGCATGCACCTGTTATATGTTGAATAGTCTCAGGGGAACTCTTGCACTTACGACACGAGTCATCAAACGAATTTGGCAGCCTTATTATATGTTTATTATAATTTTTAGTTTCAATTACTTGATCCTGTATGGCGAGCATGAACCCCTCCGTTTCAGGAAACAGTTCACCGCGTCTGAGCCATTCGTTCGACGCTGTTTTGTCGACGTTAACTTGGCTCAAGTCGTGGAGATGCCGTCCGTGTAACGCTTTTCGGTTCCACTCATCAAGTTTTGTCTGTCTGTCAGTCTGTATTTCATTCTACTTACTATAGCTCGTCTCTGATCCCCTATTCTCTGTCGACTGATCATGTGCATCTCTGGAAATTTCTCTATGAATTTTGTGTGTAATGATGATAAGTAACCATTTGTGTCAGTTTCCATGAAGGTGAGCTGGTAGTAAGTGCGTAGTATGAATTCGTTCATTTCTTTACTCCATTTTCTACGCTTATTCTGGCTAGTGGTGGTGGGTGCAAGGGAAGTTCCTGAGTCAGTTTCTTGCACAACGTCCTCCGGTTGCCTGCTATTTGATGTTGATGAGGATGAATGAGTTGATGAGCGTGAGTATGGGTTAGTGGATGGAACTGATGGAAAAATACTAAATGATGATGTACTTTGAGTTGATGATAAAGGATGATGATGACTACCTGCAGCAGTTTGAGGCTGAGCAGTTGATTGCAACACGGTGTCCCCCCCAGAATACGTGGGACAGCTCGGGCCCGAAGGCGCGAGACGGGATTCTGGGGTAGTTTATTACCGCTTCTTAGACGCATTGCAATTTTTAAATGTACTATAGCTCCGTTAGACTTTGTTTAGATCTTAGCTGAGTAGCTTTCAAAGTCTGCTCCTCACGTGGTTACAGATGGTCGAACCTGACGTGGAGATAGGTTTTGAGGAGGGGTGATTTGGGATCGTTTGGTAGAAACAGTGTTGTAAAGATATTGTTGTACAACTAAGCAAGATTTGGGCAGTATGCACCGTATTCTGTTCCCGTAAGCCCCCCCACCACGGCAAGGTGATCCCCCGGGGGGGTTATTATTATTATTATTATTACTTGACGAAAAATAAATTGTTTTCGTTTTTAATTTCCAGTGTTATTTAAAGTTTAAGTATCAAATATTAGATTCACAACATTTATTAATGACTAAGAAATTTTTACTGTGTTCTGATAGATGTTCGTATGTATTGTATTATCATCACAGAACAGTGAATAATACTTACATTATCATGGAATAAATGTCATCTACAATGATGTTGTGATTCAATAATGGATCTATAATGATTCCTAATGACGTACCAAATATTTTGAAGGGTTATCCGATAAATTTTGGTAATAAAATCAACCGTCATCTCTTGTTTCATTCTTGCTTTAAATTAATATTATACTCGATTGCCTCGTAAGAGGGCAAGTTTTTTGGAGCATACGTATATAAGTCCATTTCTCTGTCACGCTCTTCAACCTCAACGTCTTGTCCGATTTCAATATCACTCAAGACAAGTAACATCAATCAAAGAATAAACTCAATTTCAGTTCACCATGTGGTAAAACTTGTTGCCAGAACATGATTCCAATAAATCCCTGTAAACTTATTGAGCCGGGTAATTATGAAGAATATGCAAGAAAAAGAAGGAAATAAGAAAAATGGAAACTAGACCTTAAAAAAATCAGGGATTACCTTTCTAAACTTAAATTCTCCTTAGTTAAATTTATATAATTAATAATATGTATAATCTGGATCACGAATATGAAGTTAACAATTTATTATTATCGGAGCAGTTAATTTGCTTCCTGCCATGGCTCCTTAAGAACAAATTTTTTTTTTTAAATTTTATTTCATATTTTATAGTTTTAAGAAGAAAAAAAATAGTCCCACCCCATGTAAGTGTAAAGTTCTCATCGATACGAAGTGTTCAAGCCCAAACACAGGGTGACTGCTGTGAATGGTTGAGGAGTTCCCTCGACTGTCTTTCGGCGACATCATCAGATGAACTCCAAACTTTCTCGTAATTGTAGTGTTTAAAAAGACTTGAAAAATTGTTAATTTACATACAAAACCTATTAGTTTTCCCTACGATTTTTGAAAGTTCCTCTCGATTTCCCTGTGAAGCCATCATCAGAACCTGGTTTCCTTATCATGGGATCACTCTTGGGATGTCTCCTTTCTAACAAAAAAATAATCATTAAATTCTGTTCATAAACGACGAAGAAATCGGCGAACATACATGTAAAAAAAGCACATATAGACGGTCGAATTGAGAAACCTCTTCCTTTTTTGAAGTCGGTTAAAAATCAGAAACAACCCTTCTAAATCAAAATTCTCATAAGTCCATCCAAATTGGGGTCTATAAAGCTGTTATTGCCTTTCTTGGTAATGCAAACGCCTTATCCAACAGGTATACACTTATTCATCAAGTATACAGTCTAGGTAGATACACAAGCAGTAGGACAAGCAAAGAAGAAAATATTGTAATGTATGAGTCGAACGTCACGTTTTTCTAGCTTTCCCGACTATCATAAGTTCTAAAATTCTAAATTCAAAATCATTTATTCATGTAGATATTAATGATACACTAATGCTTTCTATGTCGAATACACTCAGCTTGCGACATTTGGCAAGTATAATTTGACGTCTCCCCAGGTTTCATACTGAAATAGACCAGATATAATATTAGCTTTTAGAATAAAGTCATTATAGCCCAGTATGGAGCACCGGTCTCTTCTCATAACTGATAAGACATCAAGCATATTCAGCCACGCTGTTCCAATGTGGATAAGGTGATGTTGTCCTTATCGAGAGAAACATAATTTTCTTCAATTGCCCGTTAGTAACGTTGTTAGCCTTCCAGTATTATAACACTATTGTTTGACATGATGACTTTCGAAGGCGAATTTCGTGCGTAGAAATGGTCACCTAGTATAAAGAATGTCCATGACAACACGACCTGGATTACCACTGTGATAATTCAAGTCTCAATTGTATCAAATGGTGCTTTTATGAAACTATATTCCAGTTTGAATATAATGTGGAGGTCCCCGATCTAAGAATTAGTAGCCCCTTTATTAAATTCAGCCACTTTATCTTCCAAGACTTCATCGATAGTTGCAATTAGGTGCATAGTTGAGTATTTCATTCGTAAAAAATTAATCTATATTTTTCAAGGTAACTCTGTTGTTTCTTGCCACGCTATTTCATCATATTATATTTTTATTTTAGCTGGCATTATTTAGTTGCATTTTAATATCATCTTTGTTTTACTTTTGTATTTATAATGTATTGATTCATAAGTTTTTTTATTGTTGTTATTTAAATGACATTCAGCACAATAACATTCTGCATAAGATGTAAATGAAGCGTAAAATTTTATTTTGCAATTCTGTCTCTGACCTTATTTTAATACACAAAAGAAAAAATAAAAAATGTCTTCACAAGTGTTTTTTTTATGTCCATTTCTGGTAGACATCACGTATATATTAAGTTATGTGATGCTATTAAGGCAGTGGTGGACAAGGAGAGCTCCGAACAAGGTAAGTCTCTATTTGGTCCCGTTGTCCTCATATTGCAACTTACTGAATAAAATTCACTACCAAAACTACAACTTACTTAAAATACAAATTGAAATTGACTTACTACTTAAAATCTTAGACAGATTCATTGGAATCAGAAACAATATAAATTGAAATATTGCTAAACATTAAAAAAAGAGAGTAGATGTCTTTTTATCGTTGAAACTTACTGATCTTAATATTATTGCACTAAGACACTGAAAGCAGGAACAATTAGACAAAATCATTTATCGAGTAATAAAGAACAATTTTGGAACTAAGAAATTTGGAGATACCTAATGTATGGCTTCTTTTCCAGAACTAAGACAGCCTAGTACATATATTTTCCACTAGGCTACCCTAGAGAGAGTTAGTAGAAGGGTTATTGCTAACCCCTTTGTTAAAACATTTAATCCTACTGAAGGCCTTATTGACTGTTATTTGTTAACATAATACACAACAATCAGGTTGCTAGTTCATTACCTATACTTAAAATTAATACGAAATCGTTCAGTGTGAAGCATTTAGAAATATTTAAGTTTCAAAGAAAGTTGAACTGTAATAGAACATTCTATTTTATATTTCATATAATTTCGGTAAAAAAATAATTTGGAAATTGCTAAAGTAAATAATAAGAGGAATGTAGAGACACATGTAGATCAATAATAAAAAAATGCTTAGGTAATGATTTGGTTAGATATAATATTATCGTTCGGCCATTATAGAAACGCTGAAGTGTTTTTGTTAAAGTCAAAGTTGATAAAGGAATTATTAAAACAATTAATTCAATTGTTCCAGATGTCGGTCCTTCTTCGTCTTGTTTTTGCTGCGTTGGCATTAAACTTTGTATGTGGAAAAATCGATGAAGTTCCTTTGCCACCTATTGACGTTAATGAATGGTGGGGACCAGGGCAACCAACCAAAGAAGACACAAGAGTACACCCTTTTAAAATCGAATTTAAGGACTCGGTAAGATGAAGTCTTAATAAGAAAATGATGCAATTAAAGTCAAAGGGAAATAACTGGGATTTTTAACTTCAATATTAGACGGTAAAAAATAAATGAAAGGATACCAACAATGAGTGAAGAAATGACCATTTGAAATTTAAAAGTTTGTTTTAGACCCTTTTTGTAAATTATTGTAATAAATAAGAAAGTGTTCAAGCCAATAAAGGTACAGAAAACATACTATGCCCATAAGCTATTAATTAAAATAATGAGTTATAGTTGAATTATTTCTGCAGAATGTGTCATTTAGTAATTTTTAACCATAATGACAAAGCATAAGCAGAAACTATAACACGCTGCAATAATATTTCCAGATGCTAGATGATTTAAAACGTCGATTGAGAAATTATCGACCAGCTCCACCGCCATTGGAGGGAATTGCATTTGAATATGGCTTTAATACTGATAATTTGGAAATTTGGAGAAAATTCTGGCTGGAGGAGTACCCGTTCAAGGAAAGGGAACAGTTTTTGAATCAGTTCAATCATTACACAACTCAGATACAGGGGCTGAAAATTCATTTCATGAGAGCTACAGCAAAGGTAACTAATCGTTAAGGCTTGACTATTTACTAACTAAGTAATAGGCTTATGAACAGATTTACTGATGTAATCTTACAGTTAATCAAAGGTTTATTAAACAAAAACTATTCAGCAAACGTATATTATAATTATTAAGTTGGATAGTTTTTAACATTATAGACAGCTGAAGGATAGATAACTTTTTTAGGGTTCTCCTTAACCGCAATAGGTAAGCAAATCGTTTTATAAAATGGGCGATAAAAAGACTCTTATAATAATAATTAGAATAAATTAATGTTAAAAAACTTTTAAAGTAAGCTTTTATTAAATCCTGGTAGTAGCAGGTCATGCTTATCATAAACACACATTGTCATCGGTTCTGAACCAGTATACAAAATTTAATGTCAATACTGTTAACCATTGAGGAGTTCAATCGTCTGGAGCCAATCCTGGCAGCAATGTCACGCCATGCTTATCATTAACATGCATTGTCATCGGGAATGGACCAGTATGCAAAATTTCAGCTCAATCAGATACCAGGAAGTTGGTCATATTTAACTTGCAAGATTCCACCTTAACATACATACATGGCAAGTTAAACAAAAGCTTATAAAAACAAAATACCCGACTGCTGCAAATTAGAGAAGGGGTGTTTGAAACAAATATAAAGCCATGTCACGTTGTCAAGATGTCTGGGATGCTAATCAAGCCGAATCATATACTAGAAAAACTATCCTATTCCTATTCCTATCAGCGCAGTCATTTCATGTTTCTGTTTTCAGTGTAAGAAGGGTCAGAAACTGACACCGCTCATAATATGTCACGGCTGGCCGGGGTCTTTCCGCGAGTTCTATGAATCTGTTCCTTACCTGCTTTCCATGGGCGAAGAAAAAGGCATAGCCTTTGACATCATTATGCCTAGCTTACCTGGCTTTGCATTTTCTGAAGTGAGTACCGAAGTTTGGAACACGCTTTGAATTACAGAGAAATCTGTGCATTTTATAATTGTAATCATGAAGTCAGCTATTAGTCTTTGAAGAATTTCATAAACATCTTAATCACTGAAACGTTTTTTTACATTCATCGAAGTAGCATAAAAGCTCGACTTAATTCTACAAGAATTGTCTGTAAGTTCACGTTTGGTTTAGGCAAAAGACAGCCAAAGCAGTAGGCGTACATAAAAGTAGAAATGAGGAAGAAAAACATCCTAAAATAAAGACATTGAACAAATAGGTAGGACTATGACTTATGCATTATAATATCAAACAACGTTTTATCTACTTTACTTACAACATTTTAGGGAGCATCCAAACCAGGTTTAGGAGTGGACAAAGTGGCTGTTATATTCAGAAATTTGATGCACAGACTTGGATACCCAAAATACTACGTTCAAGGAGGAGATGTGGGTGGAGTAACTGGAAATTGTATGGCTACCTTCTTCCCGGATGTAAGTAAAAATTATTTCGATTAGGTATGAGCTAGCGAATGATTTGAATTTGAAATATATAGAAAGAGGCGCAGAGGCCTCGTATGTAATTAAAAATACTCGGCATCAAATTAACAGTCAAACAGGCTTAGCCAACCTAATTGATGCCACCGAAAACCTTCGATAGAGCTTAACGATTGTTATCTAACGATAATAACTAAGACTAACACAGCTAGTTAACAGCGCCCTTTGGGTTCCGAAGTAAGGAACCCTATAACGATGTTACCCACTAATTGGTGGTATTTTTCACTTATCTACTTGTCAACTTTGTGCAGTTGTTCAACTTCATCATTAGTTTAGGGCCGTAAGATCAATAGGAGTTTAAACTACGCTTCAGAGTTTAATCGACTATTGCAGATTACTTCTTAAGATCAACGGTAGATAATCGACCAAGTCCAGTTTAAACTATCGATTAGTTTAAACTCTCCCGCGGGTTGGTTTAAACCATCATGTAGGGATTAAACTTTCTTTTGACTTGTCATTTTCTCAATTCAAGATGGCTACTACTGCTCACTTGTCCTCTATGCTTACCCTGAACCTACATTTGTGGCGTGATTTCTTTCATTTGATTTGTCAATGTCAACATGAAACTATTCTGATAATGACACTTATGTCATTATTTTCAATTTAAGTAAAGAATATTGCCATGTTTAAAAGATTAATTTAAGTTTAATTGATCTTTGGTATTTTGGCACTTGATCTTACGGCCACAGTTTAAACCATAGATTATACTTGAACTTAGATTACATAAACCGTGGTTTAAGCCTGCTTTGAACTTACGGCCCTTAGTCAGGCTCTCTAATCGAAGTTTTATTTCCAGGAAGTGATAGGTTACCATACAAACCTTCCACTACTATACACTCCGGATATGATCTTCAAGCTTCTTATAGGCAACTTGCATAAGAACGAAGTGGCTGAGCCCGAAGTGTTAAATCGCATCTATCCTTCGTGGAACCAATTCGCCTTCATAGCAGGAAGGTCAGGGTATCTACATCTTCAGTGTACTAGGCCAGATACTTATGGTAAGATTTGGGTGCTGTGATATAAATGATGTTTATTGTCTACTAGAGCAGTGATAGCCTAGTTTGAACGTTGGTCTCTCGAACGAGAGTTCCTAGGTTCAAACCCCACGGCACGCTCCTCTAATTTAAAATGCTATGTGCGTATTACATACTACTTATCACTTGCTACGGTGAAGGATGACATTGAGAGGAAACCTGCACACCTGAGAGTTCTCCATAAAGTTCTCAAAGGTGTGTGAAATCTGCCAATCCGCACTAGGCCAGCGTGGTGGACTATGGCCTGTACCCCTCACACTGTGAGAAGAGATCCGAACCCAGCAGTGGGACAGTTATGGGTTGCCATGATGATTGTCTTTTGAACTGTTTACAAAACGAGGAGAGCAAGTTTTCAGCTAAATTTTTTCTTATCACAGTCGTAGTTTATACTCTTGAATCGTAGGTGATTTGAAACAACAAAACGAAGTGAAATAACACCAAAACATTTTCATGTAAAATGTTGCTACGAGACACTACAGAGCCAAACTTTTAAAACTAAACACCGTAACCCTACAAATGTTCAAAAACTTTACAAACGAGTCTAAATTATTTGTTTGCAATCTTATTTGACGTCTAATACCATCGCTTGTGGAAATGGTGGCACTGCACGCTCGTTTGTTAACCTAACGTAAAACATGCAATTAAAAGATTTTTTTTTAAATACAAGCTTTTATTACTTGTTAATAAGAAAAAGAACTGAAAAGTTAAAAAGTGCAAACAAGTCACTGCTATTAACCGTTGAGAATAGTCTGGAACCGATCCTTGTAGCAGTATTACATCATGCTTATTTCAAACATGTATTGTCATCAGGACTGGACAAGTGTGTAAAGTTTTAGCTCAATCGGACACCGGGAAGTGGGTGAAAATTTGCTTGCAAGATTTGATTACAAACACCGGGACAGGTGAAACTAAATAAAAGCTTGTAATAAAAAAGTCGATGCAGCAACTAGTTGTTTTCATTTCAGGTGTAGGGCTTACTGATTCGCCATTAGGCCTAGTAGCTCATACGATGTACACTTACGGAACACCGAACAACACTGGTGATTATTTCGGACATAGAACACCATTCCAGCTGTTGGATAACGTGATGATTTACTGGACGAGCCAATGCGTCACCACCGCTATGAGGCTGTATGCAGAAACCTTCAATAAGCGATACGTCGGGCTAAGAATTAACGAGTAAGTAGAGTCACTAAATAAAATATTAATGGTATTGGCTAAGTAATTTTTTAAAGCATTATTATCAGACTACAGCGAAAAAGGAGGGTTACGATTTTAGCGGTACGTAATATGTTCATCTGTCCCCTTCTAACTCTTGACTGGTCATAATTTGATAAGTGGGGTATCATTAGAAGCGACTCGTTTGTTTTAACATAAACGTATGCACCTACGACACACAGCCGTGTCCATATTTATGAACCTAATCGTTTTTTAAGGGGGTTATATACGTGAATGACCTTGCACGATTCTGGCTAAAGTTACTGGACGCTTATTGGTTCATTATGCTAGAGGAATTAACGCTATTGGTTGATTTACTAGACGTCAGAGGGGTTTCACTGCGATTATCGAGAGTGAATTACGAAAAAAATTGTTATAAATTAATGAAGGAACTATTTTAAAAAATAAAATTATGGTCACCTAGGTATTTTAGCGTATTATAAGTTGATGGCAATCAAAAAATATCTTATCAGTAGTTTAGAAGAAAACTTCGCAAAATTAGCCGCAACAGAGGTCACTTTGCATATTTAATTAGGATATTTTAAATTGTATTTTAAATATTTGAAAAAAAAAGAGTCGCTGCTTTGTATTAAGTAGATTAACATATTATTATATTTTTTTTGGAATTTTACTAATAATGGCGAAGGAGTAAATCTTGCGCAAAAAAACCCAATTCACGAATATCCAGTTCTCAATATCGATCTTTTGTCATTTTCTATCCAGGATAAAATGTTACGTACCCACATGCGTACTACAGGCCCCAGATGAGCTAATCTACATACCAGACGCTTTGATAAAACAGAAGTTCCCAAACCTGATACGGTCATCGTTGCCGCCCAAAGGAAGCCATTTCTACGCGTGGTCGTTGCCCAAGGAATTTGCTGAAGACGTCGTGGCTTCTATTGTTGCTATCAACGAGTGGCATGCGTGGAATAGTAGTTTATCCGACGCATGTTCGAGCTATATTATGAACTAAAGACTTCTTAGGACCATTTAAGTATTAGGTAACGCAATTTTGGGGGAAAAATATTATGATTCGTTATACAGGGAGAACCGGGGAAGCAGGGATTAAACAACGCGTGACGTAATATTGTTTTTTGTTACAAAAGAAAAGGGAAAATAAATCTTCTAATTTGGCAATATGACCAGATTTTTGGTTAAAATGGTCATTTCTGTGTTACGTTACGTTTAGCAACGGAGAGGGGTTATAGAATGACGTTACGTTGCGTTACA